>WURV02196914.1:0-11933 GCA_011762755.2 Epimenia babai | reverse complement strand
TCGAAATATTAACGTATATCGGGGCGAGGTATTCACAAGATGTATACTTGGATAAAACTACAATATACAAAACGGTGTTCTATAAACAATTTGTGCAGTTATTTAGATAAATTTTAATAAATACTTGGTAGAAGCAGTGTCACTCGGAATGCTTTATGACTGGTTAACCTGACACGCTATTGACTCAAGACAAGTTATTTTCTCGCCATTCAGCTATGAGCATTGCACAAAATTGACCGTTTAATTGTGTTATATACACTTTTTGTTTACAATCTAAATAAAATAACTTGATACATCAAATATATATCTATAATAGTATTTACAATGTTCTCATCTCAATCGACTAGGTATGTAGTATTTATGTATCTACATAATATACAGATTAGATGCCTATAGACGTCAATTTTATTGGAATGTCTAGCCAGGGGTCCAATAAGACCTTGAAGCCCGTGATCCAATTATATGAATGCGTTACTTACATTCAGACCTCATAAGGTTACCAGAGATGGTCGAGCTGAGATATCTGAAGCCCACAACACCATCGAGTCATTAAAATAGGTTTAAATCTTTGATTTAGACAAAGTAAAACGATGCGGAGCCATGTAAGTCAAGTATAGTGATTGAAAAGAATTTCTAGATTGATAGTTTTATTGATCACAAGGTTCCTCATCGGGTGATCTCCCTTACATCATGTATGACACACCCATCAGCCGTATGAAGTTGGATTACATCAAGTCACAGAAAATGCTCGCACGAGTCAAAACTGACATACGATTCATCGAAACATTAGTGTATATTCCTGAAATATTTTGTATCCATCGATGAGTGGTTATTTAAGACTATTTGTGACCTTTCAAGTAATGCTGTAATGTAATGGGAAGGCAATGGTGTGTAGTCGCCGCCGCCGCCGCCGCCGCCGCCGCCGATATTGAAAATATATAAATACCGAAACAAAGTGCGATGGAATCAAATTTAGAGCACTATTATTTAACAAAATCTGGGAAATCATGAAGTCAAAAATACTGCGTGTAAAAAAACTAAACTGATGGTGATTGTATCCAAGTTGAGGCATGATTTATTTAAGAACATTGAGTAGATAAAATTTGAGAGAAAAAAATAGTAGCTATGAAAAGCATGGTTTCTACACGCCAAACAAAATTACTGGTGTTATAGGGTGGCTATCATCCACATTTTGGTCATTATTCTAGCCTAAAACTGTGTTCGAAATTATTTTCAAAGATTTATCTAGAATGCACCAAACCATTACCTTGAGTGTGTCTGGATCAGTTAGTTGTAAAAAATCATTACTAATATAATATAATGTAAAACTATTATTATATAACGTAAAATATTGATTTACAATAACTGAACATAAAAATTATTTGATGAGACAATTGTGTAGTATTTTATATACAGGGGGTAAGGTTTACAGAACACGCAGATTATGGAAGCAACATGATATTGGAATCCCGAAAGCCAGCGAAACCATCGTGTGATCTAGATGGGGTATTCTTTGGCGAAGATGTCTAATGTACACGGCCAGACTGGCCCACTGAACTCGTTACTGCGCGGCAAATTCCCGAAGCCGAGGAAATGAAAGAATGAGGGAATGACGACATGTACAGCAAGGACTGTTTGCTACGCGCACGGGGAATGGCTACTGTTATCGCTCGTGTTAATATTGATGTCATTAAGAAGCCAGTCCATGTCACGGGCCGAGTTAACACTGCCGTTCACTGCAACGTACCTTAAGGAGGTGTCACACTGAATCACCGTGGTAACGATGTGTACCACTCATTATAGAAGCTGCGTGAATCATTGGGAAAAATACGGGAACATGGGAAATGCTTCTTACGGCTCTACGCACAATAAAATATAAATAGTTAATCGCATGCATTTTTCTTCACCTGATGAGGAATGGCGTTGGAAATGTGCATTAATAGCGCGATTATACTCGCCATATTCATCGATCATAGAAGGCATCTGTTCACAGTATGGTGAGGCGCTCGAAGACACCGCTGAAGAATTATGAGGGCTGGGGTCAAGCGTGACGACGCGTGTCATGGCCATCGTCGTGTCGAGGCACGGGTCAGACTGACAGGTGGATGGGACAGAGGTCAACACGGGCATCTTGACTGGAACGAGGGCATCGTCAGTGGAGAAAATGTGCGAGAAGCCGTTGGTGAAATCCAACACCGTTGTATCAATGGATGAGGTGAAACGACCGAGGTCAGGGTGGTCTCTGATAGGTGACCTATCAAGGGCAAGGTCAGCAGCAAGGTCATAACCTGAAAGTGTATATTACAGATTTATCATGACCTAACTCGATCTAACAATATAGCAAGAGGCCAATTACCAGGGTGGCCCGTACTTGGTCCGATAACAAGCTAGCCAAAGCAGTCAAGAAAACTAATGTATTGAATCAATTTTTTATAACAGTGGCAAATACATCCTACGGAAAACCATTGAGGTAACAAAAACGGTTGACCTTTGCACATTCATGCAGACGACCTAGATATGCCATGCATAACTAAAAATACTACGGTAATAGTCGACTTACCCCCGCAACTCGCCCAAACAGGTTCAACCGAGTTTTCTGGATGAATATCCATGGACTCCTGATAATCCGTCAGAAGAAGATCTGTCAATCATTGTCAGACATTGGTTACCATGGTGACTTGGCATTGAGTATGGGGCGCATATTGATATGTAATATATTACTTGAACATAAATAAAGTAGCTTTTGAGTAGCTGATATAATAAACTACATTTTTGACATGTTTATGTACTTTTTTACTGGGGAAGTGGCGTCTGTCTCTATATTATTACGTCTCATATTACCATAATGAAATTTGTTTTTATAAAAGTGGCTCAACTAGCATTTCGTTCAGTATTTTACAAATATGAACTTGTAATATATTCAATGAAACCACTTGTGCCAACTAAGATACTTGTTAAAAACTGTTTGGCCTAACATGATGTTTTGGACCATTTCTCTACAAAGTGTCAGTTGAGGCATGATAACAGAAAACATTTAGGCTTTGTGTAAATTTTAACATGCTGTAAAAGTAAGGGTTTTACAAATAAACAAGAAACTGAACTCACATTGGCATAAGTGCAATGAGTTAGCATAACTGGTAGCTGGATGGATATAATGTTAAGAATTGGAGGGAATTGGGTACAAAGTTAGGCGGAGGGGGTGGGTATAATGGTGGGTGGATTTGGAGGAGATTGGGTATAACTCTTGGATGATTGTGAACAAATTTGAGTGGATTAGGAGGTAGGTGGATATGACAGCGGTGGATTTGGAGGTGAATTATGTTATTTATATATTACTTATGAAGAAAAACATTATGGCATGTGGTCTGAATTATGAGGTTTTGACTTATTCTAAAATTTATGAAAAATAATCAAATACTGCATGCTGTGATGTGTGTGAGCGAATTGATTATTCACCTGCTTCACTTAAATACGTCTATTAACTGGGATAACAAACCTTTATGGGGTGAGGATGGGGCGCGTGTGTCCACAGCAGAAAAAAATGCGCTGGTTCCACCGGTCAACCAGCCGCCAGCAGCTAACGTCGGAGTGACAGGCGTCACTACGTGCAGCCGATCATCGGGTGGGTTCGAGGTGGTCACTCCGCCGCCGCCCGACGCCATATTAATCAATCTATATACGTGGTAGGTTGGTACCACCGACCTGGCAGGTCGTTTGTACTCTGCGACCTTTTCTATAAGACCTCTATTTATCGAGCAGTTGAGATGTCTACGAAATCGTTTCTTCAACACGCTACCTGGCTGGTTATGAGGATCACCACCTGAATAAAAGTGGACAAAAACTACGAGTAACTACCTTAAAAATGATTCGCAACACAATACTTAATCTATCCTACCTACGAGCAGCGTTCAAATTACAAGGCTGACCGATGTCCAAACACGAGTAAAACACCCCTCGGACTACTAAAAGTTAAAACTTACTGGAACCATGTATCTAGTAAGTTAATACAGCTTTAATAAAGATGGACTTGTAAGTTTCCAACTTTACGCTTCGAAAATTTTTAAAACCCGCCGTTCGTCCTTCGTCAAGTGACAGTCACGTGACCTGTCACGTGACCGAAGGGGCGGGGCTTAAAACCACGCCCCCTAAGGGCGCGAGCTTTCGAGCGCGCCGCCCGGATACGACCTGCGCGTAGGCGACCGAGTGTTCGTCGAACGCGCGTACCGCGAAAGTCGCGACGCGCCTCCCGCGCGAATCCCCCGAGCCGCGCCGCCGGTTCCCAGGCGAACGCGCGGAGGACGTCGGGAACGCGAACGAAGAGCGGCCTACGAAGCTCGGCGATCGGGAGCGACGACGTCGCTATTCCGGTCCGTTTCGGACCCGCGACGAGGCGACCCGCCGACGGAACGAGCCGCGGAAGATCGGAATCTCGAAACGACGACGGTCGAGAGTTCCGCGAACCTAGACCCGCGAGACCGCGGGTACGAGAGCGACCGCGATCGCGGAACGCCCGAAGCGGCCTCCGGTAAAGGTTCGCCGACGGAACGGGACGAGAAGGTCGACGAGCTCGCCGGCGCGTTCGCGTCGACCGGTATAGGCGAAGAGGGGAAAGAAGTCTACCCGTGGAAAAGCGGCCTCGGGTCCTGGGCGGCTCTGACGGAAGCTGAGGAGACCGCCGCCTAGAGAAACGGCGAAAAAGATCTCGTTCCGTAGCATTCTTATCTCGCGTTTTATATATTGTAAATAAAAATAAAAATATATACGATGAAATTTCGTCCTTCCTCCCTTTTCGTTAGACCGCGAACGCGGTTATCGAGCGAACCTAGAGATATTTCTCGGCCTAGCGTAGGCGTTCGTCGTTTATCGGACGCGCGTTCTTTCGAGACGCGTTCGGGAAATTCGGAATTTAATTCCGACGAAATAATTTACTTTTCCGCGAAAATCGCGGGAAATAGGAAGGGGAGAGAAGTCGATGAGCGGGATCGAAAAGACGGTTACCGGGTAAAATTCGGCGATTTTCGCCGCCCCTAGGCGATAGGAATCGACGACTCGCGTCCGAGGAGAACGTCCAACGTCCTCTCGCGTCGTCGTCGACTAATATTCCTCGGACGAGGCGACGTTCCGTCGCCGGTCCGGTGAAAATTCCGCGACGTTCGTTCTTATCGCGGCCTGATTATCGGGCGATAGAAAGGAACCGTCGATTCGGTTCGGGCGCGCGATAACGGTCCGTTTTAGTCGGACGTTATTTATCCCCCTTAGTCGACATTCGTTCGGGCGACGACGCGGCCCGCGTGAATAATGTCGGATAAAATCGACGAAACTCGGATTTTTATATACCGCGTGTATTTTATTAAAAAAACGTATATATTTTTAAAAATATACGGGATTGGTGATTCTTACGAGAGTTCTACCTACGACGTCCGTATTAATCGCGGGAAACCATCTGCGACTCTGGCGCGGAGTCGTTTCCGCGGTTCCTTTTACCCCGCCCGCCGTAAACGGAGAGCAATTTCCTAAAGATCGCGATCGACGCCGGGTAGTCGAGCGATTTGCCGGGTAATTCGATCCCCGTCATTTCTTCGGCGAGCGTTTTTAATCCGCGCCTTTTCCCGTTCGCGCTCAGTAATATTCCCACGTCTATCACGTGGGGGTGGAACGTACGCAGGGCGCGTAAAACGTGCTCCATGCCGATTCCGCACAGTATCGCGTCGCGGGGTAGTCGTTCGATCGCGCGGCGCGCGTCTTCGAACGCGAACGCGGCGCTTTCCAACGTTTCGCGCGGAACGCCGCTAAATTCGGTATGGGACGCGCGTACGGGCACCGTCGGACGCACGATTTCGTCCAAAACGCGCGCGCCGTCTTCCCCTTCGATCGTAAGCCGGGCCAAACGCATCGTCCGATCTTTCGCTTCGTACATTTCGCACGCGACGAAATAGATCGGACTATCGTCGTCGACGGGCGCGTATTCGGGCATCGACAGGGTAAACGAGTCGAATTGCCTTTCGGTGAACGCCCTGTTTTTGGCGCGGCGCTTTCCGTACGCGTAGGCGCGGGGAGGAAAGAACGACGTAGGGTTCCTCGGCAACGGGAATTTCCACGCGTTCATCTGCTCGCCCGTCATCAGCAAATCCGACGCGCGGCGCGAACGATCGCGATCGTCCCTCGAAGTCGGCGCTCGGACGTCCGTTCCGTCTTCCGCCTCCGAGCCCGAGTCCGCGTCCGAGTTTTCGAGGGAAACGTTCCCCGTCTGAAACGAAACGACCGCGCGGCGAATTAGACATTGCGGATAAATCGCGGTACGGTTTAACTCTATCGCGCTACGCGGAAAACGCGCGGCGCTCGACCGTAATCTAATTTACCGTAATCGATTATCCTACTCACGTCGTCGCTGGAATCCGACAGGGAAAGCGCGTACGATCTCCGAGCGACGTCGTCGAGCGACGGACGGAATCCGAAACCGTCGCCTCGGCGAGCCGGACTATCGGGTTCGTTCGCTTCGCGTTCGCGGATCGTCGCTTCGAGTCTGTCGCGGCGGATCGAGGCGAGCAAATTTATGGCGGCGTCCAAGCGGGCGATTTCCGTCACGCGGTAATTCGGCGATTCCATGTTATCTGATCGGGCGTATTTCGCGGTTCGACGACGTAACGAGAGAGCTTCTCGGAATTACAATTCTCGGACGGCGCGAATCGAAGATCCCGATCGCGCGCGGCGCCTTTAATAACCGCGATCTCGCGATCGCTCCTCCCGCTATATGATCGTTTCGACGAATCTTCGCGTTCGACGAATCGTCGTTCTCGACGAATCGACGAATCGGCGAGCGGAAACAACGCGATCGGTCGGCGCGCGCGCCGACGGACGAAACGAAGACGCGGATTCGCGGATCGTCGTCGACCAATAGACGAGCGGGACGAAGAACGCGGTCGCAAGGACGAAGCGTATTCGTCGAAAAAATACGTAGGAAGCGAGTCTCGTGGCGAGGGAGTCGGACGATTCGCGCGGTTTTCGCGCGGCCGATTACGGGACGCGAAAGACGTCGCGTGACTAAAACGCGCCGACGATAAGAACAATGGTACGCGTCACGTGACATAAAAATACACGTCGACGATTATAATAATGGCGTCGTGTCACGTGATTAAAAACGCGCGACCGATGGGACGATGGCGTGGTGTCACGTGATCTAAAAAAACATGTTGTCCAATAGGACGACGGTGTGATGTCACGTGACTAAAAAAAACAATCGACCGAAGGGACGATGGCTCGGTGTCACGTGACTAAAAAAAAATAACCAATAGGACGACGACGTGGAGTCACGTGGCTGAAAAAAAATAATTAACCAATAGGATGATGTCGTGCTGTCACGTGATTTTAAAAATTTAATTATAAAAATAAAAACTGTAAAAAACTAGACGAGGCTTCGAAAATTTTTAAAACCCTGGCTTCGAAAATTTTTAAAACCGGCTTCGAAAATTTTTAAAACCCGCCGTTCGGCTTCGAAAATTTTTAAAACCCGCCGTTCGTCCTTCGTCAAGTGACAGTCACGTGACGTGTCACGTGACCGAAGGGGCGGGGCTTAAAACCACGCCCCCTAAGGGCGCGAGCTGTCATTGGTCGAAATTGTATGACGTCATCCGTCACGTGACGTACCACGTGACGTCTGCGACTTGTGATTGGTTAGAAAAGTTGACCAATCGCGTAACGGGGATTTATTCGCGAAATGTCATTGGTTAAAAAAGTTGACCAATCGCGTAACGGGGCTTCGTTAAGAGTAATATTCGCGTATTGTCATTGGTGGAAGTTGCGGATAAAAGGCGACGAGGAGCGTGAGATCGTCGCAAATCTTTCTAGATTCGTTCTACGCTTACGATACGATCTTCTAACGTTGTAAATCTTAAATAACGTTTTAAATCGTCTATTTTTTTCTCTCGTAAAACTCTAACTCCGACTTCGAAACGATGCCGCCTTATTCTCAAGAAAACGTGAGTTTTTTTTCTTCGTAGAATATTTTTCGTATAAAGTTCGGAAAACTTTCGAGGAAAGTTTTATTCTAAATTTAACGAAACTTTGGACTTGTTCGTATAAAGTTTAATTAAATTTAACGCGATTCTTCCTTTTCCGGTTTTAAAAATTTTAATTTTGACTTATCTCCCTTCGATTGTTGTCTCCATTGTTCGCGGAAAGTTTAACGAAATTTCCGGAAGCTTTCTTCGGAGTTTGTAACATTTTTAAAAATTGAGTTATCTCTCTCCCCTTTAGTTAATTGTCTCCGGGTTTCGCGCGAAGTTTTTTTAAGACTTTATAAACTGAGTTGACTCCCCATTAGATAGTTGTCTCCCTCGTTGACGCGTCATTCGCGGAGATGGGGGATAAAAACGGCGCAAAGCGCCGAATTCGTTTTGATTCTTTCGAGATTTTCGGCACGACAACCCCCGCGTTGTTTTTTTCCAGCAACGACCGAATAAGTCGGGAACTCCGATTAAAGACGCCGCATACGCGAGCTCGGAAAGTCCGGAACATCGAGCGCGTCGCGCGATGCTCGCGCGCGTCCCGACGAAGCCGGCTCGAGAGATGAAGGTCCGTCGCGATAAAAACGTAGACTACGACGTTGTAAGAATCGTACGCGATAGACGCGACCCGCCCGGACGAGGACCTTTGCCGCCGTTTCGACTCGTATACATCAACATCCCCGCGAGCGGAACGGTGGCGCGCGATTAACGCGGGTCGCGCGAGTCGCGAGAATGACGCGTGCGGTCTCGTGAGAAAACGTGAGTAGGTTTTAGCGAATTAGCGAGTCGCGTACGCGTTTTTTTCTACTTTTGTTCCCGCGAATTTCACCCTATTTATCTATTTTTTCGCGCGAAGTTCGCGGTACAAAGTTCGAGTGAAGTTTATTTGAAAATTTAACGAAACTTGGTTCGTATAAAGCGTAATTAAATTTAACGTGATTTGTCCAGCTTCGAAAATTTTTAAGTTCGGTTTGGCTAGACTCGATCGTGGTCTCGCCTTGGTTTAAAACGTTTTAACGGCGAAAGTTTCGCGCTTTTATAAAGCGTAATTAAATTTAACGCGATTTTTTCCTTTTTCGAATAATTTTGACTCCTCCTTAGACGATTATTTTCCCCGAGCATTTTTTTGTCGCGTCGTCGACTTCCGGTTCCTCCTCTCCGAACATATATATGAAGTTTTCCGCCGTTCTCGGCGTAATTTCTCTCGAAGAAATGTCGGCTCATCACTTCTTCCCTTTTTTTCCAGAAGCGGCCCGACGACGCGGCGGAAACGCGACTCTCGGCGCCCGCGGCGTCGTCGCGTACGTGGGTACGCTTCGCGTCGTTTTTCGAGTTAGCGACCGCGTCGTCGACGCGTTCGCGAGATCCGTACGCGTTCCGCGCCAATGCCGAGGTCAAGTTCGTGCGCGACGCGCGCTACCGCGACGACGAACCGTGGCGACTGGTGCACGTGTACGTTCTCGCGAATCCACCGTCGGCGCGCGTTTAACGCGGTCGCGCGGCGGCGCTTCGGGAGGACGATACGGCGACTTCGTGAAAATGTGAGTACGTTAAGCGAATCTCGCGAGCCGCGTACGCGGTCGCGTACCGCGTCGACGAACTTTTACGTCTCCGTTGTGTTTTTTAAAAAAAGATGGTGTTGAGGTAAAAATTATTCGCGCGTTACGAGATATATTTTTTATGAACGAATTGTCTTTTCCTAGCGATGTTATATTTTTTACGTTTTCACCCTATATGCATCTGTTTCTCCCGCAGATGGGGATGAACGCGATACTAGAAGCGCGCGAATATAACGCCACGATAGACGGAATATCTAACGAAATGGAAGACGAAGATGTAAGTAAAATCGTATAAAAATCGTCGGCGCGTTTTTTCCCGACGTACTAAGGCATCGTACGAGATACGCTTTTTTCTTATAGAAATTGTATCGTATCTCGTTCGTTTTAGAATTTCGTCTTCGTTACATTCCCTCGACGCGCGAAGCCGAACGAAGACGAAGAATTTCCAATTCCGAACGCCGATTGGGATTTTTACTTATTTCCCGACGGAGAAGTTATGTACGAAGAAAACATCTCGCCGAACGAGGATTGACAAGAAGCTTATATCCCGGAAAACGACGAGGAATTGTTCGAAGAGAGAGGCCCGAGAAATTACGACGATGATTTCGTGAGTACCGCGTCGATCCGTATTCCGTACCCGCGTATCGGTCTTTAACACTGTTTTAATAATTTAACAAGACGCGTATTAAACGCGCGTTAAATTAATTAAGCGCTGCGTAAGGAAAAAGCGATTAAAAATGTACCGCGCGGCGGAAACTGCGATTAGCCTTTTGATAAAAAAGTATAAATAAAATTCCGCCAATCTCGCGTATTTTCAGATACCCGAGTATGACAACGGCGAAGATTGGACCCCGGGAGGTTACTATGACGATGACGCCTGGTGGGAAACCGAAGAAATGGAAGAGTTGATATCGGCGAGAGACGAAGAAATGGAGATCGAGTCGACGGAGTCGCCAAACGGGAATTCCGGCGGATTCGGCATCCCCGATGGATGGCGACCACCGACCATCGCCGAGATGAACGAACGGAGTCACGCGAACGCTATGGCTGCCCGCGGAAATTGTTGCCCTTGGCCGCAGGCGGGAACTATGAGCTCTGTTTGAAACGGTGAGTTAACGTACGGATATTAGCATCGCGTTCGATAAACGTCGGGAAAAATTTATAAATTTTGTTTGTAAATAGCGAGGTGCGCGATTTTCGTTAATCTTTTCGCGCCCCGTATCTTTGTAGGTATCGCTGTCGCGAAACGTTTAACACGGGCGTTGAGGCAGATGTCATCGATGTCCAACGTCGGAACGCGAGTCGGCGAGTCGGGGAAGCGGAGATCTTACTCGGAGTCCGAAAAGATCGCACCTTTAATCCGAGAAAATCTACCATAGAAAATGTAATTTTTTGTATTTTATTGACGACCCGCTACAGACTCTAATGTAACGAATATACATGATATGGAAAAACATCTGAAAGGCCTGCTGTTTCTCAAAATAGATATGAAGACTTAAATTCAATCAAACATTTTCCAGAAATGAGGATATTTTCACGAGACAGACTTCTTGACACGCGACATAAACGCGTTAATGACGCGAAGGTGACGACGGCGCGTTCGAGACGGAAGCGTTCCCGGTGTGGCACCGATTACCGCGTGAGTGATGATAGTTGCGGCGTTCTCGGGTTCTACGCGCGGCGAAAGGGGCGATACGCGACGTGTCTAGGCGCGCGGCCCGCGCGATTGCGTAGCGCGAGGGTCGATAAAGTGGAGTTTGGCCGATCATAGGAGACATTCATCTACGATTGCGAGTTATCCTTGCCGGAACCCGGATCCTTCTCCCTAGAGTCTTATTTCATTCACCATTGTTTCCGGGTCTTTTCGACTCAATTTTCGCGCGGTAATATTTTTATAAATTAATAATTACATGTCCGTCGAGTCGCAATTGTTGCCGTATCTTGTGCTTCCACGATTCCCTGAAGTTGTTTTTTGGTGGACGTGGCGGCGGTGACGGCAATGTCGAATCTTTTCCAACTTATCCATAGCCTTCCAGAAATTGTGATTATAGTCTCGTGGACATTTGTTTTTGTTGCCGTATCTTGTGCTTCCACGATACCTTGAAGTTATTTTTTCGGTGGACGTGGGTAACGATGGCAGGAAGTCGAATCTTTTGTCTTTCTGGTTTTTTTCATATAATCCGCCGAGTAATATTTAGCCTCGGATAGTTGGTCGATAACAGCCGACTAATTCTTTTTTTGTATTGAACTCGTGAAGAAAATCCAGCCGCCAGCAGCTAACGTCGGAGTGACATGCGTCACTACGTGCAGCCGATCATCGGGTGGGTTCGAGGTGGTCACTCCGCCGCCGCCCGACGCCATATTAATCAAT
>WURV02196903.1:0-11934 GCA_011762755.2 Epimenia babai | reverse complement strand
AATAAAAACGATAACGACGGCGACGACGACCATAATAATAATAACCACGATAACGACGGCGACGACGATAGCGACGATAATGATAACGATAGCGACGACGGCGATAGCGACGATAATAATAATAATCATGATAACGACGGCGACGACGGCGATAGCGACGATAATAATGATAAAAACGATAACGACGGCGACGACGACGATAGCGACGATAATAATAATATTCATGATAACGACGGCGACGACGACGATAGCGACGATATTAATAATAATCATGATAACGACGGCGACGACGACGACAGCGACGATAATAATAATAACGATAATGACGGCGACTATGACGATAGCGACGATAATAATAATAACTACAACAACGGCGACGACGACCATAATAACAATAATAACGATAACGACGGCGACGACGACGATAGCGGTGATAATATTATTGACAATAACGACGGCGACGACAACGATAGCGACGATAATAATAATAACGATAATGACGGCGACGACGACGATAGCGACGATAATAATAATAATAACGACGGCGACGACAACGATAGCGACGATACTAATAATAATAACGATAACGACGGCGATTACGACGATAGCGACAATAATAATATTTATATTAATATTAATAATAATATTAATATTAATAATATTAACATTAATACTGGTAATGGCAATGGTACTGGCTATAGTTACGACGACCACGACAAACAACAGAGAACTATGAATTACAATGATTAAATCAAAGTGTGAACATGAACCTTCAGATAGCAAGAGTTATGTACAGTAGCGAACATTGTATATTGTGAGAAAATATTGTCATTATATGATTACCATGTGCCATCACAAAATATGTTTGTTTTAATACTTTTAATAAGTTCCTAAACATGTTCTACACAAATCTTGAAAATTTGAAGTGAATTGAGCATCAAATTAAAAAAGTTATGCATTGAATGGTATAATTATCCTCAAATGGGCACTATGTGTAAATATAACGTGAGGATACAGGTGCTAAAAGCCAGGGTTAAAGGGTTAAAAAAATCATGGGAGCAAAGTAATTTCTATCGCCTTTTATTTGGAAATCTTTATGTCCATGTCTGCTTAGTGCAAAGGTCTGCCATTCTACAGATATTGTCTCTACAGGTCTCATTGACATTTGTTTAAAGCATCTCTATTTTCACAATCAGATGTGATTTCAGACTAGGCTTTTTCCACAAATCTGTATTTTCTTGTTTCACTGTCGTAATGGATATTGTCAGTCTCTTTGGCCTCTTGTCTTGTTTCAGAATCGTAATAGGTATTGTTGGGTCTCTTTGGCCTCATCTTGTTCCAGTATCATAATGTGTACGGTCAGGTCTCTTTGGCCTCTTGTCTTGTTTAAGTATCGTATTGGGTACTGTCGGGTGTCTTTGGCCTCTTGTTTTTGATGTAAAGCATCTCCTTGTTGTCTTCTCATTCTAAATTCAAGATGGCCTTCTTGGCCTCTTGTTCTATCTTTTTCTCTTTTTCAGGTGAGCATCTTGTGGCCTCTTGGGCCTCTTGTTATTTTTTCCTGAGTTATACAAATATGTATAGTATTATTACATGTGTTTATAGTTCTTTCTAAACTTCATGACACAGTCTCATACATTTTTTACTCGAAGCTTTTTCCAATTGAGGTTCACACATATCAACGTGTTCGTATTCGGTTATAGAATTGTACGGTAATTGCTCTATACAAGTCAATTTATTCTACATTCAATTATTTACTTTTTGATTTTATTCGATCTGTAGTTTTTTGGGGTCCTTTTTGGTTTCTTTTCATCAAAACCAGTTTACACGAGTAAATGTAAAATCCTGATAGGACCCATATCATTCGCATTGAACTCATGTTACATGTTTATTGTTTATACATTGCCAGTACCGGAGACATACTTGGTTTCTTGTCGCTATATCCTGCATGTCATGGCTGGTGGACCCGCGCATCGTTCTGTTCATCATCTTCATGTGCAGCACATTTTTCGTGGTCACGTACCTTCGGAGCGTATTGCTATGTTGGATGCTGGGAGGGGCATGGATGGTTGCTTTCAATTACGAGTCCAGTGAATGGCTGGTAGGTTCATTTTTAAAATTTTTAAGTACTGAACTAATAAGTTGATTTAAGTCTTTAATTTTAATAGGTTTAACAATTTTGCGCCTAATGATAACTTAATTACTAGCAAATGTTCCACATGTTATCTCTGGTAACTATGTAATCTTCTAGTTAAAATTACCTATACCTAATCTCACTGTTTTAATTATTTTATGAGTTATGTTCTATACAAACACAATACGTCATAATTTGATCAAAGTCAATTTGTTATTGTCGTGATTGTCGCTTTTAGCATCATTATAATGATCCTTATTATCATTAGCATTATTATCGGTATCGTTATTGATTATCTTAGTTATCATTATTATCATTATGTAATATCATTATTCATTATCATTATTTATTATCGTTATTCATTATCGTCATTCAATATAGTCATTCAATTTTGTTATGTATTATCGTTACGTCGCGCCTGCGCTACGTCATTATTATTAGCATCGTCGTCATCATTATTAATGTCTTCAATATTATTGATATTATGTTGTGATCGCCATTATTCATTTTTTCATTTATTTTTATTACTTATTATTTTTATTATATATTATTAGCTCACCTGGGCTTATGCTCGGTGAGCTTTTCTGATCGGAGTTCATGCGTAGTCCGTCCATCCGAGGTTAACATTTTCTTAAAAAAATCTCAAAAACTGCTTATCGCAGATGTCTGCCATTTGGCAGATATTGTCCTAGAGATGGGAACTTCTAGATTTGTTGATAGTATCGTCATCGGGGATAGGGGAGGTAACTTCTGGCGATGTTCCTATTCTTAGCTCACCTGAGCTTAAGCTCGGTGAGCGTTTCTGATCGGAGTTCGTACGTCGTCCGTCCGTCCATCCGATGTTAACATTTTCTTAAAAAATCTTCTCAAAAACCGCTTATCGCAGAGGTCTGCCATTTTGCAAATATTGTCGTAGGGATGGTCTCTTTTAGATTTGTTCATGGTATCGTCATCGCAGCTAGGGGAAGTACCCTCTGTTGATGTTCATATTTTTTCTTGAAAAATCTTCTCTGAACCTGAAGACGTTCATACAGATCTGTGTCTGTATCTTAGATAAAGATCTAAGAAATTTCTTTTGTTGTAGTGTCATAATGGGTATTTTTGGGTCTCTTATGCTTCTTGACCTGTTGAGGTATTGTAATGGGTATTGTCAGGCCTCTTTGGCTTGTCCGGTTTTAGTATCGTGATGGGTATTGTCAGGTCTCTTTGGCCTCTTGCCTTATTTCAGTATCGTAATGGGTATGGTCGGGTCTCTTTGGCCTGTTGCCTTGTTTCAGTATCGTAAAGGGTTATCTCAGATTTCTTTGGCCTCTCTATCTCTTTTTATCTCTTTTCTCGCTCTTTTTTCGCTTTTTTTTCTGTTCCTTTTCCCTCTTTTTTCCCTCTTATCTCTTTTTTTCTTTTTTGTCTTTTTTCTCTCTTATTCTCTCTTTTTTGCAGGTGAGCATCTTAAAGCCTCTTGGGCCTCTTGTTTCATCATTTATTATCACAACTACTTTTTTTTTCATTTTTTATTTTTCGCGCACCTGAGCTTATGCTCGGTGGGCTTTTCTGATTAGAGTTTGTCCGTCGTCCGTCTGTCCGATCTTAACATTTTCTTAAAAAAATCTCAAAAACCACACTCATCGCAGAGGTCTGCCATTTGGCAGATATTGTCCTTCGGATGGTATCTTCTAGATTTGTTCATGATATCATCGCAGCTAGAGGAAGTAACTTCTGCCGATGTTCATATTTTTTTCTTTAATAAAAACTTCTCAAGAACCGCTTATCGCACCGTCTATCATTTGGCAGATATTGTCCTTGGATTTTTTTTTTCTAGATTTGATCATGGTATCGTCATAGGAGCTAGGGGAAATAACTTCTTATGTTGGCATTTTTAGCTCACCTGAGCTTATGCTCGGTGACCTTTTCTGATCGAAGTTCGTCCGTCGTCCATCCATCCACCCATCCGTCCATCCGATGATAACATTTTCTTAAAAAATCTGAAAAACCGCTTATCGCAGAGGTCTGCTATTTGGGAAATACAGGTACTCCTCGGTTTACGACGGTCGCGACCTACGACGTTCCATGGTTACGACGCGGAAAAAGAAATAGAAGAATAACACATCTGAAATATAAAATAACATTAAAATATAAAATAACATTAAAACGCATTGTTTCCGTCTTACACACTTTAGCGTCATAAAAAACGTAAGCAATTGCGAACTAGTTCGTAGCGCGAAGCGGATGAATACGCTGTGCGGTGGTGCTAAGAAATATAAAATAACATTAAAAAAAAATATAAAGTAGAATTGAAATACAAAATAACATTAAAACGCGTTTCCGTCTTACACTGTTTAGCTTCGTAACAAACGTATCCATCTGCGAACCAGTTTGTAGCGCGCAGCGGGTGAATACGTTGTGCGGTGGTGCTAAGTGAGGAAGACTGCGTCATTTAGTTTCAGTTTCAGTGTTACGCAATTTCGGTTTGCCTGTACACTACCCTGTGGGACGCCATAAGGGAAAGAATGAGGATACTGATGCTGTTACTCATGCAGAGTAGAGAAGTTTCAACACTACAGTTTTGTTGGCATGCAGATTGTCGAGGTGGGAGCAAGGAGTTAGTTGTGAGATAGCGGGTGAGTTGGCAGCAGGCTCCGCATTCAAGAAGCTTGGAGAAGCAGATGAGGTCAGAGACAGGTCGGAAATTGGTCAGGATGTTGCGGTTGACACTGAACTTTAGAGCAAAGGCGTGATAATGGCTGTCATCATAGTCTGTATGAAAGAGCAGCTGCTGAATGACATCAATTAATTTAATGGACAAGATGTCAAAAAAACAGGGAGGCAGAATTTACATTTGGGAACGGAGTTGGCTGATGACGTTTTTATCACATGTTGCTTGATGATTTTGTTGATTTTATCTGCTGACATGAAGGTCACGATGGGGGACAGAGTTAAAGTGTCAACTTCTTGTCTGAGATTTTCAACTTTCTTATGAAAAAAGTTTGCGAATTTTTCAGGTTGGTCGGTATCAGGAATGCTGGTAGGTAGAATGTTGTAAGTCTGGTTTATTTGTTAGCTTATTGAAAGTCTGAAAGAGTAGTTTTTGAGATGATTGAGATTCGTATGTTGATTTGCTGTAATAGATATGTTACGCATCTTTTACAAGATAGATAACTTAATTAAAAAAAGTTTTAAACATTCTTTGTCGTAGAGCTTACTACCAGTTTCTGTCAGTGAGTTGATCTTGATAAGATTTGTTCAAGGTATCGTCATCTCAAATGAGTTACTGCCCCTAGCTGCGATGACGATACCATAAAGTAATCTAGAAGAGATCAACTCAAGGACAATACCTGCCAAATAGCAGACTTCTGCAATAAGCGGTTCTTGAGAAGATTTTTTTAAAATGTTAAGATTGGATGGATCTATGGATGGATGGAATGACGGACGGACAAACTCTGGTCAGAAAGCTCACCGAGCGCACAAGCTTAGGAGAGCTAAAAATATAAAAGCTCATTTTTTCCCCCCGAGAGTGTAGACATATCAAGGTAGTAAAAAATTTTGATACACAAAAATGGCACTAGACACAATCAACCTTACAACTTATTTACACTAACGTATTAATATCCCATAACCCTTAGCATTCTGTTGTGACAGCAGAATTGTATTGCTATAGTATATGCACAATTGTCAGTCTGGTAACGGTTAACATGAAATTATTAAAAAGGAAAAGAATTAATTCACTAGTATAGTATTGTAGTAATTATTGTAGCAACAGTTGTTCCTAAACTTTTGCACCCGACGGGGCAATAATTGTCTGCCTGAGAATCAAAATACAATTGGAGTCATGGGTGTTCCACAGAAAAATTGTGACAATACATGCTACAGTATTTTACATTGATAATAAAACATTCCGCTTTTAACAAATCAAATCCTCCCACTATATAATGCATAATTATTTCGTTTGTAGGTTTGCTGTATTTTGGAATACGAAAAATGACACCTTTTTCACTAATTAAGATGAAGATGAATGTTTTCTATAGCATGTGTTGCAAGAGCAGTTCCCCTCCCAAATATAAAATAAGGGATATATTATACCACCACATAAACCACCTGGAATTTTTATATTAGACTTTATGATAAGTTTGCTTATAACTAGTGATAATTGATGAGGAAGTGCATTGATATAACATCACAAGATAGTGGAGAGTGGTACCATGAGAGCCATCAGCATTCAAAACAAAACATACCTATATCGTAGTTAAAAAAAGCCTTGCATTACCGCACTGTACATGCTATTTAGGGTTTATTAGCAAAAAATGTCAGATAGAAAGAATTCTCCGAATCACTCCCAAGTT
Organism: Epimenia babai; assembly: GCA_011762755.2. Taxonomy (NCBI): domain Eukaryota; kingdom Metazoa; phylum Mollusca; class Solenogastres; order Cavibelonia; family Epimeniidae; genus Epimenia; species Epimenia babai. The sequence continues at coordinate 5,463 of WURV02196903.1, read as the reverse complement.
ATCACCAGAGTCCAATTTCCTGACGGTTAAATCAACTTAAAAGTTACAACTATAATGAGTAGTCGAATAAAATTTAACCTGTGAAATGAGATCATCACCCATTACCACAGCAATGTTGAGATCTATGTCTTGATTGGTGGCTGCTTGTCTCAGTGCATCAGCACATGCCTGTGGGTTAATTCCTCCTGCATTACTGATCACACGAATACCTGAAATAGCAAGTATCTTAGAATGGCATCCACCATTCTGCACACAATGTAAGACTGGTCAAACATGTCAAATATTTCTAGTAGGCTCCAGACAAAAAAGTAACATTTGGCATAGGCATACCAGTGTCAACACAATAAATAAATGGTGAATGACACGAGTTGTGAGCACCCATTTATGTACCCAATTTTATTCAGCTCATGGGCAAAATCAGCTTGTACGTTATACCTGTTATGATGGTTTACATTGTTTTGGGCATTTATGTGTTAATTTTAATTTACAAGGTAGCACATTGGGAAGAACAAATATCGTACTTACCGTTAGTCAGAGGTGTACATTTCACCCTATGCAATACCGTAGTCTATATGTCATCATGCCAAAAAGTGAAGAGAATAACTCTAAATTTGAGATTAAATTTCTAAATGTCACAGAAAAAGCAATAATAGCAGGACACCTATCGTTGTTCACTTTCTGGTTAGAAAATTAAGTTTAGTTGGCTTAATGCGTTTGAAATGTTGTTTTGCTTTAAATTTGTCAATTGCTAAGAGCGAATTCCGAACATTTTCTGAGTCATCACACTGATTTGACTATTAATAAAAGTCCAGAATGGTTCTGAGCACCCTTGTGGCATCCTACATGGATACTATAGGCTTCTCGTGCTTGTGATTCTCATCGTCCGCATCGCATGACTCTTCGCCGACATTGTCTGTTAAAGCGTTTTGGTTAGTTATGGCTGCCATGATTCCCAAGTCATTCATCGATGTTGTGTTTTGCGCTTAGTCATCGGCTCCGACGGCTTGGGTAATGAACGAGGTTTTATCGACAGTGATCGATTGATCAATTTTCGTTAAACGCCTCTATTTTTATCCATTCTAAAAAATGACCCGTACTACACTATTTACACAACAGGATGAAGTACGGTTTTACCATACGAAATACAGTGAAACCTGCTCTAACGACCACTCGTATACAGCGACCACTCGTCTTAAGCGACCGCCTTTCGGCGATCCCGAACATTTTCGGTATATAAGTACACTCACTGTATTAAGCAACCACCTGTCTTAAGCGACCATTTTACGCCGGTCCTGCGGACGGTCCTTAATACAGGTTTCACTGTATATACCAATCACATGCCAGTTTCCAGCAATCAGATGCGTAATCTATTACATTATTGTATATTCAAGAAAGAAAAAGTCAAAATACACGGTATTGTACTTTGAAAACATGTTGCGCCATGTCATAATATCACACGAACATGGCTGCAATAAACTGTGACGTAATTCTAGACTAGAATCGCTTTGTTGAATGCGCCGGTCGTGACTGACAGGTGATGACATTCAAATTACCGATCATTGTGTCGAGCGTGTCAACCTCTAGCGTCATAAATAACACCATTTGTGGACAACAGGGACAGCATGAAGGTGTCGAGATTGACGTTATTAAACTTTGGCCGACTTTGACTAACATAATTAATTGACTAAGTGTAATGGGATGAATAATGGGAACGGACAATTACCGTCGACTAAGCTGGTTTGTAGAGAGATCGGTTACGACTTATATGGTTGAGACCAACTAGTGAAATCATAATCATAATAGTGAAATCATAATAATAAAAGCAAAATTGTAATTGTAATTGTAAAATCCGAATCGTAAAGTCATAATCATAATAGTAAAATCGCAATTGTAATAGTAAAATCGTAATAATAATAATAGCAAAGTAGTAATTGCAATAGCAAAATCGTAATAGTGAAATTGCTATCGCAATAGCAAGGGAATAGATTTAATAAAAACTAAATATCTCGACATTTATACAATAAAGGTAAAAGGTGAAGTACAACGTTTATTCATTTTTATATGTATGTACCTTTATTAGGTTATACACCAATACAATATAGATATGAAAATTGAACGAAAGAATGGCGTCATTCAATGATACACAATAAAATGTAGAATAAGATATATGAACTATGGCATCATGGGCAGTAATATTTAGTGCGGAATAAAATAAAAGGCAATACCTCAAATACAAACAGATCCACTATCATGGTTTTGGTAAATTATTACACTTAGAAAGTTTTGTGCTATTTTTCTCTACTTTTAAACACCAAAAACACTAATTTCGCCAAATTTAAGATATTGTCTTGGTTCTGCGATGTGAGTAGCTCCACAAACTTGAACATATTTGGGCGGACACCGAAGTAGGATGGGATGTACTGTGATCGTAGTGAAGAAAATTCAGTACAGACCAGTATCACGTGAAACTCATCCTCGACGTCTACCCCACACCGACACACCCTTTGATGGATCTCGAGCTTAGGTCGCTTCCACTGGCCCGTCTCTACTCTCAGCCGATGAGAGGAAAGGCGAAGCCGTGTGAGAGCAACTCTGAGCCTCTCCGGTATGTCTAGTGTGAGGTAGACGGCAAGCGCGGGTGTAAGTGGCGGTATAGACAGCATGATGAAGCTGTTGTAACATCGCTAGACCAGATCTGGTCGTACTGGTCAACGATCAAAGTCCAATCAGAATAGTTCACTGATCATAAGCAAACATTGCTTGAGAATACAGGTAATAAACTCACCTTTTCGTTTGATATCAGCAAGATATGGCAACATTGAAACTTGTACAAAATCTGGGGCATATCCCATATCCTACAATAGACAAGATAAGTCACTCGGGGATATTCATACCATACAAGGTAGATCAAGAAATTTTTTAATTCTTCACAAATGACCACTTCACAAATTTCCAGTATAAAGGTGGATAGAACAAGGCAGATATGTATATACAGTAACTGCAGCGTAACAGTGCAATGAAACTACAAGCAAACTGACAAAAGGATATAACAATGTGCACAGGTACAAACAATGCGACATTTTAAATATTAATCAGATAATAATGCATGTGATAGACAAAGTAGATGAATCTTTAATAAAAAAGGAAACAAGTGAAAGCACATTAAATCAATGAGCGAAAAATCACAGATAGAAAAACCTGATAGAGGGCAAGATGAAATATAAGGGGAATATGAAAAAAAACTGTTGTAAGAGGACAAGAGACCTCAAGCCGCATGGCTGACTATAGGAAAAAATAGACAGGAAAAACAAACAAAAGGGCGTCAAGACGCTCACCTGAAAAAAAGTGAAAAACACAAAAGGCCAGGGAGGCCATCTTTATGTTAGAACTAGAAGACAATAAGGAGATGGCCTGAGATCAAAAACAAGGCTGACCTCCGCGATGAAAGGTTCTCAAGAAAAGGATTTTCCCAGTATAGAAACACAGACCTGAGTTACCTCCCCATACTGCAATGACAATATGACGACCATATCTAGAGGAGACCAACCCATGAACAATATTTGCCGAATAACAGACCTTTGCAATAAGCAGTTCTTGAGTAAATTTTTATTGAAAAATACACACATCAACAAAAAGTTACCTGGCTTTGCTGCAATGACAATACCATGAAGAGATCTAGAAGACCACCGTAAGAACAATATTTTCCTAATGGCAGACCTCTGCGATAAGCGGTTTTTGAAAAGAAGATTTTTCAAGAAAAAATATGAATATCGGCAGAAGTTACTTCCCCTAGCTGTGATGACGATACCATGAACAAATCTAGAAGAGACCAACTGAAGGACAAAATCTGCCAAAATGGCAGACTTCTGCGATAAGCGGTTCTTGAGATTTTTTAAGAAAAAAATACGAACATCGGCAGAAGTTACTTCCCCTAGCTGCGATGACGATACCATGAACAAGTCTAGAAGAGACCGTCCCTAGGACAATATTTGCCAAATGGCAGACCTCTGCGATAAGCGGTTTTGAGAAGATTTTTTAAGAACGGACGAATGACGAACTCTGATTAGAAAAGCTCACCGAGCATAAGCTCAGGTGAGCTAACAAGTATCCATGGATGTGTACTGGAGTATAGAATGAATGCTTGACAGTTAATGATGCCTGCCGTACACGCACCTTACTTTGGTACCTATAAAATCATAATCTACACCTAGTTATAGAATGTAGGCTATTAACTGACTAATTATATTGCAGAGTGATACACTGTTCAACGATAGCCCATTTATGGCGATTAGAGATCAACAATCACTATCAACAGCATTTACATCTATAAAAAAAAAATGGTAGAAATGCGGAATATCTGAGGTCAAAATGCATCATGCACATTTATCACAGCACTGCATTTTGACTACATTTTGAATAATTGTTAAATGCACCCAGAAACTAAGGGACTTGTTTCGTAATGTGTGCAAATCAAGTTGCGTTAGTCCTTGCGCCCACCATTGCTTGGCATTGTGAGTGTCCACATCAAAATGGGCGCGAGTTTGAGAAAATGCAGTGAAAAAACCAATAAAATGATACTTTTGATATTTTGGCACTTTTGAAATAATAAAATTCTAATTATAAACCACGTTTACAATTATTTTTAACGTGTATACATTTATACGCTGTGTACTTTGGAAGTTAGTAGTAGCAACTCGTCAGTAATAACTTGTTAGCAACGTAGAAATATGAGCGTGTAAAATCTCACAGGCATTTTTGTCTTCATTGCAGTAAGTAAAGACATGGTGATCTCAGACAAATAGTCGAAGACAAGAAACTGTATCTGGCCTTGATGAATCAGTTGGGGAGCTGTAATTAAATTAGTTACTCTATTCAAATAAAACTACAAATATGTACCTGCATTATTTGTGATTTAGTGTAAATATTGCAACCAACACATTATGTCAACAAATGTTCAGCAATAAAACACAAAAATGACATAAGGAAATAGCAAAAATTGATTGTTGATGGCATGTTACGAAAATGCATAGTTATATCAATGATTGTCAGGTAGATGTAATATATTATTGCTCTGTTGTATGAATTAATATTTTCCACAAATAATTAAATTTTTCATGCAATTACCCTGGGATAATTATCCACAAATATATATATATATATATGTATATATTGTTTTATTCAACAAGAAAGCATGTATATAAGAAATGAAATTTAAAACACTGATACAGAATTATACTTAATTTACCAATAGATGTAACAAGAGGCCCAAGAGGCCTCAAGACGCTCACCTGAAAAAAAGAGAGAAAAAAGAGGGGGAAAAAAAGAGAAAAAAAAGAGAGAAAAAAGAGAGAAAAAAGAGAGAAAAAGAGAGAGAAAGAAAAGAGAGAAAAAAAGAGATAAAAATGAGATAAAAGAAGCCAAAAAGACCCGAACAATACCCATTAGGATACTGAAACAAGACAA
>WURV02196892.1:0-11936 GCA_011762755.2 Epimenia babai | reverse complement strand
AATTGAAATTTTGGATTGTTCTGATTGTGGATGGGAGATTATTCCAGAGAGTTGCTGCTGCAAAAGAGAATGATCTCCGGCCTTGAAAGACACGAGAGACCTTAGGGATGATGAGTGTTGGTGCAGCGGATTGACGTGTATAATATATATATATAAATGGATTTATGTTCAGTAATGTTATATTCTGCTCTTTGTCTTGACTCATGTGTGTGATGCCAGCTTCTGCTTCTGGATACGCAGCAGGCTTATGATGACTCACTAAAAAGTTCCAGTCAGATCCAAATATATGACTAAGATCATCTGGCAAAATTTAATTAGGGATATTTTATGAACTGTCAAAAATTTGTTATCTGGACAATGGTATCTTTGAATGATTCAAGGAATTCTGTAGGATAGCATCGTCGCGCGTGTACTTCGTATATGTCTGCATGTGTATATCGTGATGCTGCAGGCTCCTATCAACCACTTTCTTTTAAAAAGTCAAGTCATAGTAATTGAATATGTACTTTCTAAACACAGCCAGGTATGAACGAAAAAGCTGTATACCAACTGGCCTCGGATCTGGAGAGCGCGTAAAGTCTTAAATACGAAATCGCATTTACTGATGTGGAAATTATGCGTTACCTGGTAGCTTTCCGAAGCATTCCCGTCCGTGTTGCTATGAAGGACGAGGCCGGTTAGCATCTCGATTTTCCGCGTAAGTCGTTCGGTGACCGCGCACGTTGGATCATCGTGGATCCATTTCCTGACGAGGTTACGCAAAAGACTTTTGAAGAACTTTTGTAAGCAAGGTACGTGACTAAAGTCCACTCTTTTTATTTGTGATGCCAACGAACGATATAGTCGTGCAACTGTCACATACATCTCGCGTGATATCGTTGTCACAATGTGTAGATGTACAACTGTGTGCAGGATGGTTGCCAAAAAGCTTTCGAAACAGACTTCATATTGGAACAATTCTAACAGACTCTCTTCACCAGACCCGCCGTCTAGTGATGAATCAATTACAGGGTAGTGATCGACGAATGCGGAGGGAGACAAGCGAAAATAAATGGCAAACGGGAATAAGAAGTCCAGTCCGATAATTACGGTTATGAATAATAGTTGATCCTACATTAATATAATTAAATCAATGTTTTCTCCTAACTTTACCCTTTCAGATTTTTTGTAGACTATTCTGATTCTGATTATAAATGATATCACCCTGCAAATTGAATCACTAACAGATTATGTATGTGTATGTGTATGTAAACTATCAATGGTCATAATTTGTAAACGCGAGAGAGGACACTCACGTTTCGCTGATTCTGATGTTATCGTTTGTTCGGATATCTTCCTCAGTACCGAGCGTTGAAGTCGTCGTCTGCGAGAGGCAAATAATATTGTTAACTGTTTGTTACATCGCTAATGTCGGCGGCTGTTATGGTGATTAGTGGGGCATCGTGCGATGTATTCAATGTAGTTCACTGACATTTATTATCAGCGAATGGTTTATGAGTATCATGTCCAGGGTGACCGCTGAAGTCGATGGAGTTACGCAATTCTAAGCAAGAAATGATAATTGTCAACATTGCCATCGGATGTTTCTAGCACTGTAGAGTGGATCTGGTGTATTAGTCTATATTTAACGGGCTGGTGGCTCAGTGCGTATATCGTTCAACTGGTCCGATGTCAAGTCTGGCTCCTGCGGCGTCTTCGGGCAAAAAACCATTCATCACGCCTGCGTGCGACTATGCTTTCTACTTTTGTCGTCACTGTGTTTCGGATGCGAACGACGCTCTTGTACTACTTTCTCCCATATCTACTATATAACGTCATGCAACTATACGTAGACATTACCTATTACAGATTGAGACAAATCTCGGGCATTGGTTGGCTTAACTTCGCTATCTATTGGTATTTGAAACTAGTGGTACCAGAAAATGCGGTAAATCTCCAAAGGTGAACTATCTCCCCATACCTTATGGTTGGCAAAACGATACCCAATCATAGTAGATAGCAAACTATCTCAACAATATGGCAATGGACGCGGTTTAGGCTAGATGTGCAAAGTACTTGAGGATAGGCAAAACGACACGTTATTTCGAGTCTGTCCCTTCATACACACTTACGTATCGCATCGTGTTATAAATAAAAGGACTAAATAGCAGAAAGCACTCATGGATCATCAATTAAAATCCTCGTATGGCTATATGTGGCGTACCATGTCACATGAAACGTTTCTAAGTACATAAATATTACGAGTCTAAGTAATTACTGGGACGTACCCTTCCCTTGACTTTGTTACGCAACCAGTCGGCGTCACTATCGCTAACTAAGTCGTGAAATATTGCGATATCTGGGTCAATATTGAGGTATTCCTTTTTTCCGCGATATATCGGAATCCGCGTAGTCTGATATTCGCAGTAAAGATGCGTGGTCCACCGGGCGTCCTGTTATCGAAACGAAGATATCACAAATAATCGTAAGCAATATGTCTTCATTCGGTTGGGTTCGTAACGCCCAGAACATGGCCAAGTTGTTACGTAGTTAGGTATTTAGCTGTAGACTGACTACGAAGGTAATAGTAGTGCTTACCTTCGAGGTCCTTTATCGAGCGAGTCAAGGTGGTTAAGATACACAGATTATCCTCCGTTATGAACGGTGTGGAAAACGCCTTAGTGAAAAACCAGTGAAAGACTGACAGATTCATTCATTCCAATGGATACAAACGCTTACATTTGTCGCACAATCCGCAAAGTCTACTATAGTTGATGAATATTTAGGAAATAGCGAAAATGTCAGCGCCACAGAGACCATCCAGCATCTCACGTCTAAAGGAAGAAACCTTTATATAACCTCCATGCGCAGACGGGCTCCAACACGGTATGGACCCCCCAAAACGCTATGGCAGCATATTGGTAAGAACGAGAATTGATACAGCTTCTATGGATTCAAGTTCAACGATCTAACCACAAAGCCATTTACCCCGCCGTCAAGGACATCACGGATGATGGTTATATATCTGAATATGGTTGTGCCTGCGACGTCAAGAACATGGCTGAAAAGCTGAATGTCATTACATCAAGATCAACTTAATGACAACTTAATGAATAACGTTGTTATTACAATAACTAACATGACTTACATGTTCAATGCAATTACAGTTGGATATTTTTCAAAGTTGGGTCGATATCAAGGAAACCATTTTACAAGACAACGTACCTTCAGTTCGCCCTGGCAGATCTCTTTATGAATCTTCTTGTGCATCGGATAAATTTTTACGTACCGACGTTTAGTTTCGTTTCGATAGGTTTCCACCAACCGAGAAAGAGTCTTATTGAGATACCGGAACTCTTTATCTCGGGGATCTGCGGGCAAACAATCTATCGTTACAGATACCGCTATCGTGGTTAGTAAATTATTTTGTTAGCAATAAACTGTTTGGTGATTACTAAGGTAGTTTACAGCGATGTTTTGTTTTATATACTCCACATATTAGCATGTATAAACAATTGAACAGACACATAAAATAGACACTGGCACATCTTAAAGCAGCAAGCATGCGCTTTATAATTATATAGGACGGTCTAGTAAAGGTATATATAGTGTCAGAAAAAGATGACCCAGACTACGATTACTATAAGAAGTAACCAGAAACGGAGAAAATTTTATAAAGTAATCCAGTTTGCATCTTTTTAGTAGTCATGTTGTTCTAGGATGCCGGCAATAACCGTTCCTGGTCCACTTTGAAACAATTTCAGAGGCAGCGAGCTGGCTTTGTAGGACAGGCGTATACGAGATCACTCGTAGCCGGTACTCGCAATAAATTGGGTGTTTCGATGTGTCTCATACGAGTCATTTCGGATGGGTAATTCCCTTCAGTGGGAGCGTAGGCCTACTATTGGCTGACGTTGTCAATCGATTAATCAACCAATAAAAGAATAATAAAACAGTCATACAATTCTAAAAATGTAGCATAGTTTTGTCGACAATGTAGATTTTGCTTTAGTCAATAATAATTTTTAACTTTCCATTATTTTTTAAAATTAAAGATAGGTATAACATTACATAAAAGGTGAATAATAAAAAAAAAACTCACTAAATTTCAATTCTTCTTTTATATACAGGAGGTAGTGGGCGTAGATGGACTGCTGTAAGATACAGAATGCATTAATCAGACAATATTACATTTCGTTAATTGTTTACACAGTCGTTTTCTTTGTCTAAGGTATGTGTGTTATAATTTATGTTGAATTGTATTAACTTATATTATAATCTAATATACTACATTCTTCTACATCATATACAGAGGATCAAATTCGAGACGTGGTATGATGTCAGCGTTATATTTTGACGTTATACAATACACTGAAGAATTATTGTGTAAACATAAACATTCATAAGATGACATCATTACCATTTTTTTGAAGAGTAAAGGGAGGTCATTGTACATTATATGGCGGCTCTAATGGTAAAAATATCATTCCGAGTAGGTTTTTTTATGTGGTGTATATACTTTACAAGATTAGGCTCTGGAGTGGTTATTGCGATGTCACTAGAAAAGTTTAGTGACTTTATTATAAAATTCACACGCTACTGATTTTGAAAGCCTTACCCGTTAGAAGCCCCATCCTCCCAAATTCGTCATAATCATGCACAGTGAGATGATGACATGATTGTTGAAAGCTAGTATTACGACAGAAAATGTCACCACGCCTTTACTTAACCGAGAGAGAGCCCATAAGCTTCGATGCACCTTTTGCTCGAAATCTGCCATGAATCGTATACCAACTAGAACGTAAATTTGAACGTAGGTCTTTTACGCACTTACGTGGTCGGAAACATTGCCCGCTATATTTTCTGGTCTCGTTCTGAAATAGGTAAAGGGCGTATTATTTTTAGCTGACAAGGCTTTCGTGTAGTTTTTCCTTGTCTCAACGAGATCCATAGCGCGATGGGGAACTGAAAATATAGACTGCGTGAAAATCTAGAAGTGAGTATGATTTTTAAGCTCTAGGTATTTTGATGGCTTCTTAAATGGGCAGAGTCAAGGGTATTAAACGATATTGACGTACAACTGTTAGCTAGAATATTGGAAATTCGTAGGAAACATAGATGAAAAAAGAGAATGAATATGAATATATATTTGTAACATAGAGTAGAATTAGAGAAAGATTTGAAATTTACGGATATCCACTGAGGTTTCAGCGAGAATTTTATCAACTACACATAGCAGAAAACTATTGTATTATTCTTCATCAAAGTTATTATCTCCCCTTTAACGATTTCGTAGCTATGAATTTTTATTTGTTCCTTTATAAAACAGTTAATTAGTGGAATTCATTAGGTGACGACATTAGACAATAATTAATCAGTTAGACTATTCAACTAAACAAACGTAAACACATTTTTTATTTTTATTTGCTATATCAGACAACTGTTAGCGTTGTACGGTAATTGAAGAAGGGAGGTAATAAATTACGGACCGTAACCACTTGCTCCTCATTATTCAACACCCAGATAACGCCCGAGAATAGCTGACAAAGGACAAAACTAGCCAGGCATGTGGAGAATTCCATAAAGTACCCTTACAGCGTAGTGCGGCTTCGTTTATTACACTCAACGCCAGCTTTGCATTGCCATACTGAAATACAAAATATCGCCTCGACTAATTTTGCTGCTCTACACTAATATGTTGTGGAGTGACTATTTCAAGTTATTTTGTAGCTATATATTTAAAAGTTGCGATGGTGATCATGAACCTTAATTCTACTCACACATTGTGAAATATTATGCCGTAGATATTGAAACTCCCTTATGAATGAATTGCTAACATGTGTGATGGTTCATACATGCTCTTGCACCTTTATTATAGATAATATAATAATACATATAATATATGTGTCTTCACACACGCACGTACATGTACACACGCACACACATAAGGCACGCGTGCACACGCACACACGTACTAGCAGATAATCATGAGAGACGCTACGCACGTTAAAGAAAGCAGAATGTAGGAGGTTGTACAGCATCCACATATCCTCGCTTGCCCCATTGCTCCCGCTTGCGTTTGCTCTCGATTTCGCTACGCCCAAAGTTGCGTTAAGAAAAAACGCGACGTCGTAAAGTTCCTCGGTTTGCGAGATGAATTTCCCGATGTCCACCAGTTCCCGAGTCGTCAATGGCTCCGTGGTCACGTGATGTATTACCCCGTCAGCGAACTGCGCTGTTACGTGACGTTATAGCTAGTAGTAGTTGCCGTCGATATAGACATTTCAATGGCATTTCTGATCGCCACTATAAATATTCATTTCGATTAAAAAATAAGTACTTCAACATTACAGATTTGTCATTAATCACGACCGACGCGGTATAAATAGGAGGGTACCAATATAACTTCATGCTGATATACACGAATATGAAAAGAAAATATTTTGAAGTGGATCATGGTAAATGATGAGTATGCAAATCGGCAATTTATGCAACTGTAACGGGCATTGACTAACATCAATAAAGTCGCACTGAAATCTCGCATTGCCTACTTTTTACGTAATATTCACATTTGTCTAAAATATGATGATAGCGACGACGATAATAATCCAGAAATAGACAAACGTTGATTAGAAACCGGGTTACGCAAAAAGTAAAATTGGCAATAGTGCTATTTATAATTATTAATAAACAATACAATATGCAATATGAAATTATAATGGACGTATTTTTGCTATTTTTCCATAATGAGTCGACAAAATATACTCATTTTCACACATACAACTTGGTAGTAAATTTTAATTCTTTAACGCAATGAGCGTAGTTACTGAATTTAAGTGTCGTATGTAACTCATCTGAATAAACAAGCATGGTGGGACGCAAGGGTTAAAAAGAGTCGCAGATTTCTCGTGGTTAATTTGTCGGATTAAACCTTACGTACTAAAGTCAAGGTCGTAGAATGTGATGAGACGAGCGAGCCCGGACGCCGCCCCCACAATATCCGCTTTTCTTGGTAAATTCTCTACCTTTATAGCATTCTGAAAACCTGAAAAATTCACAATATCTTCCAATCTAGAGCAGTCATAATGAATGGACACTGTAAACATTGAACAGTAAAATCCCCGCCATTATGATCCCACTTTACACGCCATCTCTATAGCTCGCCTATATAAGTTTATCGTACTCACGTTGCAAGGCGGTGGAATTTCTGTTTCTTCTAATTTCGGATATGACGTAATTCCATCCGGTCAAAAATCGATAGATTAATCGATATCCGTTTATTGGATTATGCACCCAATCGGGATTGCGTGGGGTTTTTTCAATCACCAATTGCATTCGGTCTGTAAAACTTGCAGGAGGATTTTTATTTTTAACTTTTAAGTATTTATACACCACGAGTATAAAATAAAATGTAAGCAAACAAGGAAGTAGAGGTTGGACGAGTCATGATAGCGACAACCAGTCTAAAGTCTAAAATACATTAACATCTCAGAATAATTAATTGTTCACTCATAACATACCGATCTAGTGATCTAGTGCGCTTCGAGTCGTTAATAGGAACTTAAATAAAACGTGTATTGCTCTGCTTTGGCGGCATAATAAAAAGATTATTTTTCGACAGTTCTAGATGTGAAAGACCCAGAGATAGATGCATAAAAAAGACATACCAAAATTTACCGTAGAAAAGAGGTTAAAGGTCGAAAAAAGCGACAAACGAAATATAAAATAGATAAATGCAGAAAAAACGCGAATGGGAGTTTTGCAAAAATTACAAGTTGTCAAGTTACAAGACACAATATATATTGAGCAATGCATTCGTGCGACCCTGGACCTTGGTTCGCAAAATTGATACATCACTAGAATCGTGATAATGCATCCAACATTAAGAATTTAGAGAAAACGAAACAATATTAACAATCATTTTTATGCACTTACTCGATTAGAAAATCTCTCCTGATTAAAACAGATTCCGAATAAAGGTAAGCTTTCATCGCGTGCCAGATATCCGACTCGGTTCTGAGCAAAATCTCTATCCGATCGACGCTCCGGAATACATCGGCGCCGACTCCACAAAAAGTCAAGGCAACGAAGATGTCTACCTTCAGCAGGAGACATAGCCATGCCATAATGAGTTCGCTATTAATTACATGTCTCAAAATAACCACAATTATACACTTTTGCGTCGACTGGATTTACGCACTTAATTGACACACTACAAAAACGTTGCCTGTTTAGTTATAGCTAAAATCCAAATACATTATTTGATCAAGTGTTTTTAGCGATACTAATGTTATAGAGAGATGTATTGTTAATTACAAACATAAAAAAGAAAAGTAAACTTCCCACATATTAGAAATAAAAGAATTTATATACTGCCGACTACAGATTCTCCCAGACATTGAAACGCAAATCGAAAATGTTGAAAATAAAACTCATTAGTAATGGCATACCGGTATTTTCGGTGTCTATCTTCAATCTTATATATTTAAGGGAAGAAGTTAAGCCGCACCCTATAATTAACTGCTGCGTAAATGTCACATTTTATTAATATCATTATCATCTAAATATTTCTGTCCCTTATTTTGCATTTTTGTTAGTGTATTATCTATATATATTTTATATTTGCGAAATCACGCTAATATAGGGGTTATGCGGTCATTAAATAACAATGATTTTTATTTACAAAAGTGAATATTCTTGAGTAAAATTGAAGCTATTAAAACCTATCGGCTGCAGAGAACAATCTGAGGTGGATATCACAAATTATGCACAAAATCTCCAGATGTTCATAAAAAGTTCCATTCTCAAGAACCCTTCTCATTCCAAGATTAGGTGCTGAATCTCTGCCATAGGCCTCCCACGCCTTTACTCGTGTAGTGCCGCCTGCAATTTGTCAAGATCGTGTACTGGTGGATATCTCCGGTTGACTTTTCGACCAATCATATCGCATATGTGCTCAATGAAATTGAGATGGGGATTTCTTGCTGGTCATGGTAGAGTGGTGATAGCATTGTCCGTCGGAAATTGCAGTAACACGAGATCCGTGGTGTTTTGCATTGCCATCTAAAAAACTGGACGTGGATTAAGCGTATGGTCATTGAAATGTGCCACAACCATGTTGGAGAGGATTTGGTTGCGGTATCTTTTGCCAATTAGTGTTCCTCGAATTGTTTGAACGTCTAACTTACAGTCAAAAGACATGTAACCCCAGAGCAGTATGGACCCTCCGCCAAATTGGATCTCTTCGCTCATGTTCTTTTGTGCAAAAGCTCTCAACATCGCCAGCAAACTCGAATTCTACGGTCGTTCGTATGCAGAAGGCGACTCTCGGCTGAGAAACGAACCTTTCTTCCAAGTTGCCGGTGCATACACGACTCCCTTCTCTGCCGTTCGTGAAGTAGCTTTAGTTGATTTCATCGTACTGGTCGTCTAGCACGATAACCGCTATACCACAGCCAATTACATACAGTTCTTTTTAAAGGAAAAACGCTGTCTTTACACGAGTGTTCTGAGACGTCTTGTGTTCTCGTTCGTTCGCTTTCTTTAGTTTGCCTAACCTTACACGATCTCGTACGTTGCCGATCTCTCTATATTTGGGGATCAGTATATCGATAACATGGCGATCATAGCCTAATTCACGACTGGTCGCACAGTTTGACATGCCAGTGTCCTTAATCTTTATAATTCGTCATCGTTGTTTAATCGATATTGAATACACACTCTCGAATGAATATGGTGTGAGAATAACGCACTGAGTTAAGTTTTTAACGCATAGAGTTAAACTAACTCAGGGAATGCAAACTGACATTAAGACAGCATATCGTGTCGAGTCACGGTGCCATTGTGTGCTTCCAAGTTTTATAGGCTTCACAATTTGTTGCCTAAAAGAATGCCAAGTAATGACTCATGCATATTATTATGTTAATATATTGTAAATTTATATACCTCTGAAAAAATATATAGGGTGGAGCTTAACTGTTTCCCTAAGTACATGTGTAGACTAATAATGTACTTGATTTGGATATTATAATTATGTATAAAGATTTCTGTGATGTTAAAATGAGGTAACTTAACCTTCCAAATAATACCCATATTGAATAGGGACATGATAAACTACGGAAAAAACACCACATTCACGAAGTTCCTAAAAAGTCACTATGATTATGTAGTAGGTGAAGTGGTACAATTCGCAAGAACGCATTTTTTTCGGCTGAGAAAAACAAAATACATTGAATATTATAGCATTCGTCATCAGTATTACTGATGTGTTCATAAAAACGGATGTGTCTTTCGAAGCACTAAGAAAGATTGCTTCGAAATCGTTTCGATAACGAACTGTGCAGAATTTCTTGCCTTCTATAGTAACTATGACGTCATTATTTCTGTTGTAATTTAAAGATGACTAATAACGTAATGAAATTGGTAAAAAGTATACGATTGGCCGTGCGGACGAAAACAGTATCTGTATTATAACACGATATTAACATTTTATTTTGGCAATTTATTAAGCAACAAATCAACTAATATACGTTATTCATAACAACAATACTAGCAACAATAATCAAAACAGCATTACTAATAAAGTTCGATTTATTTCCGCTTGGCTTACTGAGGTTTTTGAAGAATAAAATTAGTTAATTCAGAGTTTTTTGATCTTACTTGTTATCTAGTGCATAATACTTGTTTAGTTGTTTATTTTTTAACTGCAAATTAATTTCTTTGTTATGTAAACTTGTTCCTAGTTTTGTTCACGATGGCCGTATCATTTTCAAATGGGAAAGAACAAAACTAATTTCTTATCAAACTGCATTTCAAATTCACTTACTACGGTATGGATAATACTTTATGGAGCTGACACTTTCGTATAAAGCAGCTTTTTGCTTATATTTTATAGTCATAACATAAAACGAGATGCATCCACTATTGTTCATGAAATACTACTAACTGACGCTCGCTTTCAATCTTTCTTTATTGTTTCTACCGAAGACACTTTCCCAACCCCATCGGTTGCGGTAAATCAAGTTCATCGGGTCCAATACCGGAATGGCTTGTCGGGCGTGTTTCCAAGTTGCTGGCTGTCTCCTCCTATTACAGCCATCGGTAATGCGTCTCTTGCTGCCTCGTATGTTTCGCCTTCGTGAAAGATTGCAGTGGTTCTTCCCCTTCTAAAGAAGCCCACTCTAGACTTACAAGCTCTCTACAATTACACGACTATACAATTAATTGAAATTGTCGTCTTGTGTTGACGTTGAAGCGCATTTCTAAGCTCGCGAGAGGGCTGCTGGTTTAATGCAGAGAACTACGTAGCTTAATTCTAATAGTCTATTTGAGTGCTATTAGTATGCTTATCTCTGCCACCATAGTACTGAGTCCGCTTTGTAGCGCGTTAGCTCTGATATTCACAAGTTCCTTGACAGATTTTCCATTTCTGTTGTACTAGTTTTGCTAGACCTGTCTGCGGCCTTCGATACCATAGATCACGAAATTCTGCTTCGTCGTCTTGAACATTGTTATGGTATCGAAGGCCAGGTCCTAGACTGGCGGCGTTCGTATCTTTGTGGGAGGTGCCACACTGCTGTCATTGGTGAACATAATCATCTCACCTCAGTGCTTTCTTGTGGCACCCCCATGGTTCTTTATTGCCCCCACCCCGCTGTTCACTCTATTTGTCTCCTCTTGGTGACCTTCCGTCAGCAAAATGTAAATTTTCATTTTTTTTAAATGCCGGCGACTGCTAGATTTATGTATTTACGTTCCACTTGACAACAGTTTCGACGTTTTTTCGGTGAGTCACCACGTGTCTGATTGTCTGCTTAGTATTAAAGATTGGATGTCTCATATGTTGATGTACGTCTATGCAGTAATACCTGTAGACATACTTCTCTAATGGCAATTTTGTACTCGGTCACCTCCCTATTTATAATAAGTATGAATCATTTTTGTTTTTGTCCCGTTAT
>WURV02196881.1:0-11938 GCA_011762755.2 Epimenia babai | reverse complement strand
CAGCGCAGATATTTTGCCGCGTGTATTCAAGTGTAAACGCTCGCTGAATCGAGATTCACCGCGGTGAAATTTATGTCCGATATAAATATGCAGGTGTAAACGGCCTATTAGTCGCGTAAGCTATATGGATGTTCTAAGTAAGCCATAAGCAAGGTCTATATATGGCATATGTAAGCAGAATGTAAGCTAGATGCTATATAAGCCGCCATTTCAAGCTATAAGCAAGTTGTATATAAACTACAAGTAAGCTATAATTAAGCTAACTGAATGTACTTTTGGTTGAGCGTAAGAAGTAAATATGGCGTAGGTCAACAAAAAATGGTAAATTAGTATGTGGCATTTCAACCTCTATTGGCATACTGTGTTTATGAATCAATAAGTGAAAACGCATGCAAACAATGACTATACGGGATATAAATTAAGTAAACATGCATCAGATATTTTACTTCCACTTTAGCAGCTTTTCCATGTTTGGTCCAATATACGGATGCAAACAAGTGAAAAGATTTTATATACCCTAAATAAAAACTAAAATGGTCCCTGATGATAAATGTGATAAAACAATGTGATAAAAAATGTGAAAACTGGTTAGTAAAGTGATAATGGTGAACAACTGGAATATTTACCACTTGTCATTTCGCAGATGTTAATAATACCATGTCTACCAAACACCCAATGTGATTGAATAAACTGGAACCGTGCAGTAGAAAATGATACGTGCATTATAGAAATAAAATAAAATGTGCATTAATTACATCAATTAATTAAAAGAGAGTCTAATTGGAATACATAGTCTTTCACTAACATGTATGTATGTATGAATGTAGCAACGTACAAATGTATAGGCCAAATTATACATCCATTGTATAGGTAGGGTATAAATGGCCTAAACAAAACTGGCCTAAACTCAGACTGACTATGTTTCTATATGTTTAATTTTTTTTCATTATTGTATTCCCTCAACGGAAATCTAATGTTGATTATGAATCACTATAATTATTACATACTAAATGATTAAATGATAGAAAACTGCTACATCTGCTCTAAACTATACAGATAATCAATGTAATTCACTAATAGTCTCATTCAGAAATCAACAGCTAATATGAAAAATACGATTAAATACGGAAAAGTAACTGAAAAATGGCATGCTCACTTATTATAAAACATGCTTTGGTTAGAATCTTTTTTTGTATTCATGGATGTAACAGAAAAGAAAGACGCAATCTAGCAATGACAAAGGCTACTTACACATGTAATCTTGGAAGACTTCATGCAAATGCTTTAAAAAGCGGGAAACGTGCACAAACTATGTAGACGATCGTCTCATTAAAACAAAGTTCTACGAGTTGAAACCAGTCGCGTAAAACAATTCGGAATTATCGAGCGACATACATCTACGGAGATTATAATAGTAATGAATAATAGTAATGAATTCATCTGTTACCACTGTATAACTCATCGAAATAGCGTGGAATAGTCTCGATCGTATCGACACGCTTTAAAACTCACTTGCGCAGTAAGAGCAGACGAATTCATCGTTATTAAAACAAAATCTTTATCCTGATAGCCATTGTGTTCAGACTATCGGTGAAAATTGTGCCTTTTTGTCGGACCCAAACCCATGATCTCTGAACAACCAGTGTGCTGTAGCTCAGTTGGTAGAGCTCAAGACCCGTCATGTGGAGGTTGTGGGTTTGGGTCGCATGAAAGGCATAATTTTATCCCTGTATTATTTCTCCTGTTATTATTATAATAATGACGTACTGACGATGTATGATTCATTCTATATCGTTATGTTATGAGTTTTGGTCATAAAAAAGAGGGTCTCTGGAGATGACATAAAACGATTTTCGTATTATCTTATTTAAATTGTACACAATAATAGGCCGTTGAATGGGATAAGGAGACTCTTTCAGAATTCACAAGAGCTGCAATGTGTCAATAAATATCATGCAAGGCGAGGTATATGGTTATTGGTTAGTAAGCTAGGGAACAACTCTGCGTGCTGCGTAGTGCGTAGATATTAGTTAGAGATTTTTCCATCTTATCAAATCATGAAATTATATATTACAATAACCTTTTATACACCTTATAAAAATTATAATTTTCAACATTCGATGAAAGACAGTGCGAAAAATTAGAAGATACAACAAAGGTTGATATACAAATTTGAATGTTGTCAACAACATCCCATAAAAAAGTTCACAAGAACACAAATTTAATTCATCTATGAACTATATGGCCCACACATCCATTACTCTCACAGGAGACTTTTCTTTTTAATTTAGATGCTCCAAACAAACCAATTTTTTCGGTAGGATTTCAAATCAATTACCTTAAAAACAGACACTTTTGGAATAAAGAATATTTTAACTACGAACTATGAACACTCTCGAAAGAGAAATAGTGGAGGAGATTTTCATTATCAACTGTAAATTAAACAAAAATGTCTGCCATTTTCAAGAAACGTTTGGCTTGTTAACTGAGCAAATTATGTTGATGCTAAACTTATTCTTAACGTCCAAGAAATACTTCATACTAAAGAATAATTTGGTTAGTGAGAAAATGTCGTGTAGCGCGATAAAATGGAAAAATGCATTCTCTAGTGGAGGAAAAAGTCATGCAAACAGTGAAGAAAAGAACGCAGGGTGCATAGAGGAATGAATCGTACCTTCGCATCACGCATAAACTGCCCTCCCAGTTTGTTGACCTTCTCTAAGTTTGGTTTTCTCTCGCACAGTGTGTTGTAGATATCCTGAAGCGTGAAATAGGTAATCTCTGAAGCATTATGAAACTACCCTAAAAAAGACAAAAAGTAAGTGTATGTTATAACTTAAGTTCACAAATTACTGTGTTATTGAAAAACAATACGGAATTTTATAATAATAATATAGAAACTGCCATGTTGAACTCTTATATTCTTTAAGAAGTTGCAGACAAAACTGTACATTTTTTAATTTTAAGAATATGAGTTTATGCCTCCATGAGCCCAACCAGTAAATGTGACCAGGTATTTCATCCTAATATCTCAGGTTGATGGATTTGAACCCTTGTTTTTCTAACTCTGGCACTCTAAAAGACTATTGTGACTATTTTCATATGTTCATACTTCAAAGGAATCAAGTAAATAAGGCATTTATGTCCCCCGCCCATTGAAGCCGCTTGCGTAGCTGGGCGAATGACGGTTTGTGAGGACTCACAGGGGATGGCAGCTCTATAACAATCGCCGATAAACCATTCACAAATTTATACCTGATTGTACGGGCAAGAGAACAAACTTGCTATATAGTGATACATACAACAGTTGGTTGGACGAGTGATGTAAGTTGGTCTATGTTGTTGGCGAGTGCGGGTTGGTCAGCTATAAACTGCTGCGTGTTGGCCTGCCACTGATGCTCGTCATCCACGAGCGACTTGTACTCTTCCAGTTTGGCTTTGGCCAGTTCCACGGCTCGGTACCTATATAAATGTGCAGAGATATACAAATACATTCACGTGTAGAAATATACAAATACATCTACGTGCAGAAATATACGAATACATCCACGCGTAGAAATATAAAAATACATCCACGTGCAGAAATATACGAGGTGCAGAAATATACGAGGTGCAGAAATATACGAATGCATCCACGTGCAGAAATATACGAATACATCTACGTGCAGAAATATACGAATACATCCACATGCAGAAATATACGAATACATCCACGTGCAGAAATATACGAATACATCTACGTGCAGAAATATACGAATACATCTATGTGGAGAAATATACGAATACATCTACATGAAGAAAAAAATCCAACTTGTTTAAATTGTCTTGAAAATGCGAACCTTTCGGCGACCTCTGACCCGATCTTGTTCCACCGCTCGACTAGTGCGTCGACCTTCTTTGCCACAGACTCGACATCGACGTGCCTCGTGATGCTCGATCGGTTTGTCTCCATGTGTTTACGTAACGTCTCGAGATTCTGCTGCATCGACGCGACCCTCGGCTGCTCGTGTCGCTGGGACGCCTCCAGTTCCTGCAACATCGATGGCCACAATCACGCGAAGTTGATCCATCCATCGCTGAATCGCCGCCATTTAAATTTAACAGACGAGGCATGATATACATATATTTATATATGAATATAGATGTGTCCAATATAAGGTGCCTATAAAGTACCACACCCTAGAAATGATGTATGTATAGGTCAAACCCAGTGGTTAGCTGTGTGGGCCATTGTTGGCCCTATACAGGCTGACCTAATTAATAACCATGTCAAGTGAGAAGCAGATAGGTTGGTGATGGCATGAACTATATCAGTTTTTAGGAGTAAAAGCGATGTGTCTGAATTGTTCAGTCATTTATAAAATGTTTTTAGATGGTGTATTTAAGTCAGTAGAAAGTAATTATGCTGGTGGTCTTAAGAACTGTAGTGTTTCTTAAGTTTAGTCTAAAATCGTCTCCTCTTTGCCGGACAGTGGAGGATAAGTAGCCCCGATGGCACATCAGCAGACTGAAGAAACAAAGGAGACCGGACGGAAAGAGACGAGGGATCCCCCTTAAACATAGCGAATAAGTCCCGTAGGGAGAGGAACTTAAGGAGACTGGTGAGAATCAATCTAGGGTAGGGCAGCCACATGGATTTCCCGCGTCAAAGATTTAGGAATGATGAATATACGGATTTAAATGTATCCTAGTATCAAACTCTAGGAATGATGTATATATGGATTAATATGTGTCGAATACACGTTGTCCATAAAGTGTCACACACCAGGTATGATGTGTATGTAGATTTAGATGTGTTCAATACACAGCGTAGATAAAGCCTTGCATTTTAATGTAAAAACATCTTTCCTCATAATCAATATTAATAATTGAATATGAAAAGAAAAAAAAACCACACCAGAAAACTTCTGAAATCACCAATTTGTAGCAAACCTCAAAAATCTCTTCATAAATGTGCATCACATGCACTTATATATGTAAACATGCAGTAATGAAAACACACACAGATGCACAAACCCATAATATCTGACATTTGTCCCTGACTAATATGAATCAATAAGAGGGAATATTGATAGTACATTATATACCGTATCATCCTTTTATACGGGTATTTAATCATTTTAGTTTTATTTTTAAAAAACAGAGTTTTAAGGCGTTTTTGCAGCGGACTGTGTCCTATGTACAGTAAAGCAGTAACTGAATGTTAGTTA
Organism: Epimenia babai; assembly: GCA_011762755.2. Lineage (NCBI taxonomy): Eukaryota > Metazoa > Mollusca > Solenogastres > Cavibelonia > Epimeniidae > Epimenia > Epimenia babai. The sequence goes on along the minus strand of WURV02196881.1, from coordinate 6,728 downwards.
TAGTTTGGTATATATTATCTAGCCATTCGAAATGTTTAATTGAGTACTGGTGGTAAGTTGAGTATTAGTACCAAAATGCGAACATTACTTACAGAGAATTGATTAGAATCATGGTACATCAGTCAAACAAGACTGTCCATTGAGACTAACGAGGTAAATATGTTTGTTACAGGTATGTTACAGGTATGTTACAGGTATGCGATAAAACATGCGAACGAATGAAGATGAGACGGGGGATGTCGGTGGATGGAGATATTAGTGGGTATTCCGGAGTGAATTAAGCGACACAACTCTATATATACATGACAATGATAATAAACAAATTATAGCATCTTTAAGTCTGTAGATGATTATATTAAAAGGTGGAACCTGCTCAAAGATTTTTTGTCTGTAAAGCCCGTTTAAATCCAGGCAAATAAGGTATTATTTACTCGATTATATTTCGATTCATCAAAGAATTAGTAAAGAATTGCTAGTGGTGATGTTCAGTCAATAATTTTCAAAATTTAATTTCGCGATAAAGACTAAAGATTTAAGATATTTTACTCGTCAAAGAGTTGATAAAAATAACCTTTTCATTACATAAAATGACAAGCAAATCATTAACAATACACTCTTTCTCTGAATCTATTAATTAATCATGTCAAATATTCACAATGAATTGTAATATACTGTATTTACACTTCTGTATATAAACGTATTAAAACTGTAACTATAACCAAAGAACCGGGATATATTCTTTTGCTAAATCTATTAAAAATTATTATGAATATTCGTATTGAGTTGTATTATATCGTAGTTCCATATATATAGAGAGATTAAAACTGTACCTATAACCAAAGGAGGTACAGGTACAGATTGCAATAAATGTCAGGATATCCACCATGTAAATAAATATAACTATAGAAATTATAATAAATAATAGAAAATGATGGTGGCTGTATGAAAACATGTGATTATATTCGAGTGTTATGTTAATGGTGGGCAGCTCACTGTTGAATACCAAAAACTCTCTTTTGAAACACGTTTTAAGTATATTATAAAAATCATGATAATGAATATGTCTTATGGTTTTGAGAAAAAAATTCTCAAACAAATAACTTTTTACCGAGGTACTCGATCTTGAAGCGAACGTTGTAAAGTACTAATAATGTTGAGGTAAAATGCGTGGCTGAGTGTGTATTGGAAAATTAGAAGTGCGTGTCCATAGGAGCTGCTGATCAAAGATGGCTGCCGACCACGGTGTTAGTTTAACGAGTTAACACGTACACTAACAACAAGCGTATAATTAGTGACTCCGATTGACGTGCGAGATTAACAGCTGCGTGATTAATTCGTGCATCAAACTCGTGGACTTATGGATGCCTTCGGATGCTCGGACTACCTTATGGAACTAGACGCCCGCATGCCTGGCCGAATCAAATGCCAGTAGCCGCCAACAAGTTGTAAAAAAAACGACTATTCCAAAGTCACTAGATGCAGGCGATACCTGCCGAAACTGGGCTGCTGTTAGTTTAGTCCAATCAGCGCGAGGTGTTTTCCACAACCAATTGGTAGCCAACTTGAAAATGAGCAGAAAAGGCGATAAGCAAATGGTTAATTCCTTATTATACATTGTCAAACGATACAACACACAGGCTCGAATTAATTAATTATTAACATAATGAGTAATACAACAGCAAGGGGAGATGATTTATATAATACTAAGGAGCTAAGAAATTTTATACTACTTTTACAATAATCTAAGATCTTAGATGGATATATGCAATTATTTATTGATGAATATATCAGGATTTAAATGAAGGAAATATAGAATTATGCAAATGATGGGTGAATAACAGAAGATGAGAGATACGCTAGATATTTGGAAAAAACGGAGGGAGGACAAACTTGATCTAAAAATGCACAATATAGGAGGTTATATCAACTAAATACGGTAAAAAATGAAGTGATAGGTTTAAACACTGATAATGCTAGTGAAACACGGAAAAGAGAGATGCGCTCAAAGAGAAAAGCTAAATTGTGTTTATACTGATTAGAAAACATGCCATACATGTTCTAAATACGATTTAAAGGAGTTAAACAGATGCCATGAAATTAGAAAAGATATTCTGTTTAATTTATAATAAAAGTTATATCAAGACCCTCTTGAAGAGTAATAGAAAGAGAAATAGAGACTAGCTGAGGTAAATACAGATGGCTGATGTCGAAGTTTGGATTAACAATACATTAGAGTGTTATAATAAATGGAGCAAAAAGAATGGGACATGCGGAATTGAAATGAAATTTTATTGATTTATAATGAGTGCCCTTTTAACACATGGCTATCAAAGACACTTGACAAATATAAAATTTGCGAGAGGCTGACAGAAAATGGAATGATGATAGCTTCTACATCAACATCCAGATCTCTTAACATATATCAACTGAATTCTATTCTATTTCCTGCCGTATCTCTTCCTGCCATCTCCATCTCCCTGACTGCTCACCATCAGATAAAGGATTTATAATCGGAAAAAGTGAACGAAATTGGAGCTCCGAATAACATTACTGTGCATTATAATGAATGATCAAAAAATCTTTTGGATCGCAAACCATTCCCATAATTACGAAATATACAGGCTTATATAAGCAACATTCACCTTTAACTCATTAGCCAGATGTGTCAGGGCAGTGACGTCCGCGGGGAGGTTGGTTTGAGAGGCGAGTGTTAGTTCGTACTCATTGATTAGTTTCCTCATTCCGATAGTGTCGACCAGGACCATCTCCACGTATTTCAGCCTGTAGATATCACGGAGTCGTGCCTTATAAGTTAGTTAGTTAGTTACTCAGCAATAGGCTGATTACTATACGTTGTGTAGGCCATCACATTCTGGCCCTTTACAATACTAGCCTATGTGGTTGACACGACAAACGGATTAGCCTCACTTATTTAAGGGGTGAGTCAAAAAACACCTACTGTAAAAAACCCACCAAGTCTGGGCAGAAAATTTGACCTTTCATTCATGCCACTGGTACCAAAGGTCTACAGACGGACTACCTATGTTGCCCACTCTGCTAAGTCATTGATAATTAATGGTTATTTACGGTGGGATGATGACATTGCAAGGAGGTAAATGACAGAGACCATCCATTGAGCATATGATAAACAGCCATGTCAGAGTAAAAAAGGCCTAACAGAACCACACATAGGCGTGGGTTACTCGGATGACCGAGTTGTGCCTTACACACAAAGGGTTGAAGAGTGATATACACGATAACTAAACAAATACATCGCTCATCTAGTAACGTAGTAGTAGGTAATGATGACCGGATGAAGCATAGTGTTTATGTGACCGCTCATGATCAATAAAACTGGTTAGTCTACATTAATTGCAACAACTAAAAATTGATGAAAATTCAGATTCTAAATTTTATTCACCCATGTCCTACAAGATTTTTCTGGAATTGAAACATTTGAAATGTATTTAGTTACAATATTTTCAAATACAGCCGAGCAATGTTTAACCTCTGAAATCGTGGAGAGGTTGAAAATTAATGTTTTTATCGTGTATTTTATAAATTTAGCGATTTGGAGTATCGCAGGGGCTGAAACGCATCATCGAGCAACACAGTTAACAGCGCTGTTAACTGTATAAATACGAACGAAACGCAACGATGATTGAAATAATAGTGAAGGTGGAGAGATCATTGCTGAGACAGAGGACGGACGTATGTGCGACTCACCGCTCAACGTAGATGTGCGAAATGGCGAGCACCTTGTTCCACTTGTCGACCACGAGATTCAACTGTGACTCCAGTTGTGGGCTCTTCCTCGGCATAGATGAATAGGCCGTCTTGGGATAAATTATTAAAATTTGATCAAGTAAAGAAATAAAGTTCGACATTAATATACCACTGTTTTAAAGTCACCGGGCAAGCTCGGTAAATAACAGGTAATTTTTATTTATTTAATACTTTATTGTATTTATTATTGATTGATGTTGCTGGTTCCTATGCAGACCTAGAACTATATATATGAGAGTTTAGAAATGTTTTATTTATTTTAGTGATTAACTTATATAAGATTCGACCAACTACATAAATTGGAAGATGGCAGAGAAATTTATGTGGAATACTGAATCCATAATAAAAGCACGCACGAAACAGTAACGTACCTTAATCTCTTCGACATCGCGGTCATTCTGAGCCATTTCGGTCTCGAAGTTACGCTGATTGCGTATGGTGCGTTGGAGAGAGGACTCGTCATTGGGCAGGGGCTCCTGTAGCTGGCCAGTCAGAGTGGACACACAGCGGTCAAGGTTTTGGTTAATCACCGCGAGACGTGATGTGAACGACTCGACTGAACCGTAATCAACCTCGGAGAATTCTGTGAACGGGAGGTCACCGACCGATGGACAGGAAGTGATGGCATGATGCAGACCAATGTAGAGGAAGTGATGGCGTGATGCAGACTGATGTATAGGAAGTGATGGCGTGATAGACTGATGTACAGGAAGTGATGGTGTGATGCAGACCAACGTACAGAAAGTGATGGCGTAATGCAGACCAATGTACAGAAAGTGATGGTGTGATGCAGACCAATGTATAGGAAATGATGGCATGATGTAGACCAATGAGCAATGTACAGGAAGTGATGGCGTTATTCAGGCCAATGTACAGAAAGTGATCGTGTGAGACAGACCAATGTACATGATGTGATGGTTTGATGCAGTGAGAGAGTCAGTGCACCGATAGGTTGATAAAATCAATTAAAACATGATTAGCTAACTGGCAACAGGAAGTCATCGATGTAAGTGATGGTTTGATGTGGTTGCAATGTCAGTCTACACAACCATCAGTAACGTGACCACTGATACAGCACCAGCCAACCGGCAACGGCTGAGAGTGTGAACAGACACATTGCATGATTCACTACAAGATCTGAGTCCACCACAGTGGTGTCAGTGGGGTATAGAACCGGGGCTCCGCATCTTCCAATGGCACCCGAGTGGATCATGGAAATTTTACATTTATAGTGCACCGAATAGAAATATATATGGCCTTGGTCTTGCTAGCTTTACAATGTTTTGTAACATAGAGAAGTATGCGAACGAACGATATACGATACACCAAAACATTTACTGAGGACCAGTGCAGCGGTGGTTAGGAGTCCAGTCTTTCATGCAGAATGCTGTGCCTTAGAATCTGGATATACAAGAAATTCTTTCCCACACATTCATATGATTTCCTTTATTCGATATTTGTTCTACTTTTGCACTGTATTATTCAACACTGTTATCTATTTCATGCTCACTGTAAATGTACATAATTCGATCTAACTAATTGATCTGTATTACCTATATACTGTTAGGTGTTAATTTTATATAATTTGAGGAATTACATTATAGTCTTACAGCATTAGACTATTGTTTCATGCAAAGTGTGTGTGACAGCTCTGCTAATAAATACACTTCAAACACAAAAATTTCATTTTACTTCATTTCATTTGTCAAAGCGCAAGATCTCTTTTATGTATTTTCAGCATATCGAGACAGGTTTGAATTTCATTGAGTTATCAATAAGAGAAGCTATTAATGAAAAAAGGAACATTGCGAGACACATAAATAAATCAACACTGAAACTTCGCATTTTCTTTTACCAATTCAATGAACGTAATACTGATAATAACCATGTAGTGTAACCTGGCTTATAATCGGGCATCTATATATTCAGCAAATTTACAGTGATTGTGTTTTTTATTGTTAGTATACGAGCGAGTGTACCTTCTTGTACTGATTCCGATGCAAGATCGAGGAACTTCTTCTGACAGAGTTTAATGTCGGAATTGATGTTGTGCTGGTCGTGAGGTTTGAGGCCGGTCAGAAGGCTAGCGACGTCTTGGCTCAAGATACGATACATGTCATCGCGTTCCTTCGTCTCTAGGGAGGTAAACTGTGATAAACACGTCAAGGTTATATACCGTGCTGAACCATGCGTTAAGATGTAAATAGTAAAGTGACCTATAAGTGGATATATAGTGACCCATATGGACCGTAGCGACCCATTTCTGGAGATATAAATAGCGGAGTGACCTATTTGAGAGGATATAGAGGAGAATGACCCGTTTGTGGAAACGTATTTTCTGTATAATTTGAATCATAGACTAATAATCATACAAGATTAACTTTGCTGATAAAATAAATCAGCATACTTATTGCTGCAGCGTAAAAAATGTACCTGCTTATAAAACAGTATGAAATAATTTCCCTAAATACACCTGTTTTATGGTGATCTTCTGCATAGTGTTGATGGTAGCCATGAGCTGAGATTGGCCGAGCCCACGGCGACAGGAGAGCCAAAGAGCCTGCAGCTCATCCAGCTCCGTGCGTAGTCTGATGAACACACCGAGTTATCATTACCCACGTAAATGTACATAATTGTATCTAACATTGATCTGTATTACCTCTATACAGTTAGGTGTTAATTTAATATAATTTCAGTAATGACATTATAGTCTTACACCATTAGACTATTGTTTCATGTGAAGTGTGTTTGACAGCTCAGCTAATAACTACATTTTAACCAAATTCCATTTCATTTTATTCATTTCATTGATAGAGACCTTTCAGCCGCTTCAACAGCTTCTGGATCAGGTGGAGGGATAACAAGGGCGATGGAGTGTACCTCTCCTTCTTCACCCCGGCTTGTGCGAACCTACATTCCATACATACATGTCCATATATATG
>WURV02196870.1:0-11938 GCA_011762755.2 Epimenia babai | reverse complement strand
GTGGGTGTGTGTGGGTGGCTGGGTGGGTGTGTGTGGGTGGCTGGGTGGGTGTGTGTGGGTGGCTGGATGGGTGTGTGTGTGTGTGTGTGTGTGTGTGTGGGTGGCTGGGTGGGTGTGTGTATGTGTGTGTATGTGTGTGTATGTATGTGTATGTATGTATGTATGTATGTATGTATGTATGTATGTATGTGTGTGTGTGTGTGTGTGTGTGTATGTACGTACGTACGTATGTACTATGTAATCACATGCTGATTACAAAGGTACTTGTTGTTCTTGGCCCTTTACAAAGCAAGCCTATAAATGTGGTTGACATTATTGAGTATCCTCACTTATCAATGGTAGGGAAACACCGTATGTGAAAAACCCACCGACTCTGGGTAGACACTTGACCTTTTTCCATTCACGCCACTTAAATGAAATGAAATTTATTTGTTTAAAGTGTACTATTTAGGAGAGCTGTCAAACACACTTTACACGAAACAATAGCCTAATGCTCTAAGAGTATAATTTTATTACCTAAATTATATAAAATTGACACCTAACAGTATACAGGTAATACAGATCAATGTTAGATACTATTATGTACATTTACAGTGAGCATGACATAGATAAAGATGTTGAATAATACAGCGGGAAGTAGAAGAAATATAGAAAAATTTATATTTAAATGTCCACAGACAGGCTACATATGTCGCACACTCCGCTAAGTCCATGATGAATAATTTCCAATGGGATAATCACAAAGCGGGGAGGTAAGAGGCATAAAGACCATCCATAGGGGATTTGATGCAATCACGCCAGAAGGAAAAAGCCCCCCACTCCACGCTCCATGTACTACCCAGAACCCCATAGGAACAGGGGTTTGATGCGCTTTTGTCAGCAAAACGCTGCAGGTAGTATGCTGGCTAGAGCTGGAACTGAACCAGAGACCCCTGGATTCAAATTCAAACGCTCCAAAAACTGCACTTCGTGCCCTGATATTACACAACATTACACGAAAGGTTCAATTTCTGCTACATCACAAATACAACTGTGATGAAATTTTTGTATCGTTAAAGGAGACAAAAAATCATCATTACTATAAATTGATCAATTAGCTATCCATAAAAAGACAGGGTAGACAGAATCATCAACGCGTTTAAAGTTAAAAACTATGTAGTCTCGCAAGCTAATATTAAATTGGTAATTGCTATTATCTCTTACATATTACAATCACAGAATTGATTATGAGAATTTTTGTAACCTTCAATTTGCGATGTTCCATGCTTACAAGTTCTTGGATGCCTCTAATAATAGCGTGAATGAATTACCTTTGCATTTACATTGCACTAGGTGACTAGGACAATGCATTGGTTTAAGTTCGTTGACTGGCGAAATTGCATTTTTTCGTGAAGTAGCAGACATTTCTACGTGCACGTGCCATATAATTTGTAAACAAACATTATGCGCGCGCATCCAATACCACGTGATATCTTTCGAACAATGAAAATGCATCATTACCTTTCCACAGCAGGAAAATGACGGTTACGGTTTATATCCGCGTCTTGTCGAGTCTTGGAGAGTAAGGTCTTTGACGAATGTTCTACCCCCGATGATGTCGAAGAGATGATTTTAAAAACTCGCTATAAGAATATTCAAGAAACTGACCTTTATAAATAGTGCATGAACGTGATGGAGCCCAAATGGAATAGCCTACTTCAACCTTACTCAGACAAGAGCAACGTAAATTGCATCTTAATTGCAGAGAAAAAAAATAATCTACCACAACATTATCGTCTTTCAGCTAACAAAAATTGACCGCGAAATGTTAATGGCAGGTATATATTGGAGACCCCTAAACAACGAGATGCGAAGATATCTTTCGTGGACGCCATTTTGGGCCATGAATGCAATTCTTACATTCCCAAATTGCCGTCCTCCTCCCAAGTAAAAGACAGTTTTGAAAGCAATGGTTGAAGGATTTTTCTCATCTCTGGCACGCCTTTTCAAATGCATTGACATCAAGAAGAAATTTATAAATGACGTGTTTAAAGAAGTACGCAATATCTCAGAAATATCCCGAACGGGAAAAAAGTTATAGGCCTACCGCCCGTCTTCCAATGATCAGGTCGAACTATAATAGAAAAAATTTGGCGGTGTTCGATATAGGTCACATCGTTACCACCCACCTATTATTTATCAAGATGTCCAAGTTTTCCGTGGTCATCTGGATAAATCTGACCAAGCTGGTACGCTGATTTATATGCCGCAGCTACCAAATAGTGGCATCGGGCCACCAAAACGCAATAAATTCACAAAAGTTCTAGTGACAGTTGTGGTGCACACAAAACATCCACCTGCTACTGGGCAGCGGTAACATTTTATTTGTAATATTCTATTGATTCAAAAACCTCGACATTAACAATTTCTTACATATAGCTCAATCCTGTAAAGATATCCTCCTTTTGCTCTCTCTAGCAATCTTGCTAACAAGAAGCAAAAAAGGGTTTTAGAACAATGATACAACTACTGTAGCCATATTTCCCGCGCTCCGCTGCGGTTGGCAATATTTTCCATGCCAAAAAATGGCGATTAACGTTATTTTAATAACTTCACATCACTTTGTAGAATATAAAATCCATGAAGACATTATATTTGAATAATTCCTTTATTTCAAATAATCTTAATATTACACTATCGTATGGTGTTATAAGCATCAGGCCGTATGAAAATATGAAATAAGTTGGTTATTCATCATTAAAGACAATTTATAAGTGTGTTCCATCTTTTCATTAACACATTAGCACATTATTATGAATAAAATCTATCCACATGATCGAAATTTTTGGCGAAAGAAGGGTGAAATATAAAAGAGGGTACGCTAAATAATGTGATGTATAGATGAAAATACCAATCAACGTACATTGCTTCCAATGGTAAAATACACATTAAATAGTGAACGTAGTTATTTTCTGTCTCAATACATTGAACAATAATAGACTTCTATATGTATATGTATATGTGTATGTATATGTATGTATATACGTACATACGTACATACGTACATACGTACATACATACATACCTACATACATACATAGACAAATATATTTAGTGAATTGCAAGTCGAAAAAAAGAACAAAACAATTTAATGACATAACTCACGAGTATAATTATTTATACCGAAATAATGGTTCGAGTGATGTAACCCAACCGAGTCATCAAACATAAATATCTGTAGGATGATTGATGAATAAAAATATATGGATTATATTTAAAAAAAATATTTTTGATTGCATCATTTTTAAAGTTATACCAAGAATGTTAAAAATTATAACGTGAAGAAAAGGCAGGCACATGCTGTTTTGGTGTAAAACACAAAATCTAAAAATGATTGCAATCTAGCAGATATTTTTGCATACACGTGTATCAATTTGCTGTGTCGTTGGTTGAACCGTACATAAATGGATCTATCTTTATCAACGTATCACGCGCGTCAGCCTGGACATAGCATTAGGCCTGGAATTTTCATATAAAAAGTCAACAAAGGCTTCAACAGCGATAATCGGTTCTTGAGTAGATTTTTTAAGACAAAATACTAATATCGGCAGATTTTACTTCCCCTAGCTGCGATGACGTTACCATGAACAAATCTAGAAGAGACCATCCCTAGGACAAAATCTGCCAAATGGCAGACCTCTGCGATGAGCGGTTCTCAAGAAGATTTTTTAAGAAAATGACGGACGAACGAACAACGGAAGCTAAAAATTAACTAAATAACAAATGAGATTGAATAAAGTAACAGTGAATTAGTGGATTGAAATGATGTCCTCAAAGATCACGCATTAGAAAGTTTAGAAGAAAATCTCGCAACATTTTATATCACACATTTTAATTGTTATGAAATTAAAATCGTTATCGCAAATAGCACGCAGAAATCATTTTAGAGTGGAGATTCAATAATTACTTAAAATCATTGCTCATCATCACTAGCAGATATATACACGTATGAAGTCAATTATACAATTTCAGTAGCTGTATCAACACAATTGGCTAATTTCAGTTATCATTACAATTTAAATACAATTCTAAAAAGGTATCAAGTAAGGTTTCTTACTGAATGTGTCCAGTTCTAGCATAAAGATTCTTGACTGCGAGAATTATTCATTGAATTTTGCTGATTTATAATAGAGCAACAAAAATCCTACTACTGTAGGGTACATTTATTGTGATCTTGCATGATACAAACTAGACTGTGTATTAAGTTGGTGCTAGCAGAGATCACTCAGTGGGAGGTCTACTGGAGTGTGGAATGGATGCTTTTACATTAGAATAATGCCAGCTGTGTTAACACCACACTACTGTACATATAATATACAGATAATACAATTAAGTTACATACTGAAGACACTAACTCTTACAGAGGCCAAAGAACTCGACAATACCCATTATGATACTGAAACAAGACAAGAGGACAAAGAAACCCAATACTCATTACGACACTAAAACAAGAAAATACAGATCTGTGGAAAAACCCCGGGCTGAAATCACATCTAATTTCCAAGACAGATGCCCTGAACAAATCTGAACAACTGACAAATGGCAGACCTTCGCACTAAGCTGACATGGAGATAGGAATTTTCCAATTAAAAAGTCGATAGAAATTACCCACTTTGCTCCCATGATGAAATGCTGAACAAATCTAAAAGATACTAACCCTAAAACAATATCCGCCAAATAGCAGACCCCTGTGATATGCGGTTATTGAGACAATTTTTTAAGAAAAGATACGAACATCGGCATAAGTTACTTCCCCTAGCTGCGATGACAATACCATTAACAAATCTAGAAGAGACCATCCCTAGGACGACATCTGCAAAATAACAGACCTCAGGGATAAGCCGTTCTTGAGAAGATTTTTTAAGAAAAAATACCAACATCGGCAGAAGTTACTTCCCCTAGCTGCGATGACGATACCATGAACAAATCTTGAAGAGACCATCCCTAAGACAATGCAAAATTGCAGAACTCTGCGATAAGTGGTTCTTGACAGGATTTTTCCAGAAAATGTTGACAACGGATGGATAGATGGACGGTGGGACGGATTACGGACAAACTCCAATCAGAAAAAGCTCACCGAACATAAGCTAAGGTAAGCTAAAAATATCAAATAACAGAATGACACAAATACCACGTAAATTTAGTTCATTACTGTGAATTTAACTGAATTTTCTCGATCCTATAACCATTTAGAGGATGGCAATTAACTATTAAAATTATGTCATTGCATGTAATCTGCGGAATTTTCCGGACAAAAACTGGTAGTTGGCATTAAGAGGTGCAGTGGTTAGACATGCTGCCTTTCATGCGAAAAGTTGAGAGTTCGAAACAGCACACCCCCAGGGGTTTTTTTCGCATGTAGGCTAGCAGCTACGTAGTGAATCATATTTTGAATTGGGAGTATCCAAGAACACTCGAAGTAGAGCTAGATTCCTCATGTACATGGTATTTTATTATCAAGCCTAAATTACAATTGCAGTGAAGAAACACCCTTGTCTAAAATATTTTGATGAAAACACACAGCGACGAAATTTATGGCAATTTTTATAAAAGCAGAGCTTTTTAGGAAAGAGCAAATTAACAGTTATGATCGGTTATACATCAAAGCGCTGGTTTAACGGCATGATCCACAAAAAATGAAAATCATTGCTCACGAACATTTATAATTACATTTAGTTGTAGCACCAAAAACCTCGCATTTCCCTTTTATAAACTTTATGCAAATGACACGTAATTAGTTCTACTAACTACATAACTACTAACTCTATAACGAATCCATGTGTAGCCCGTGACAAGATCCACGCACACTAAATATTTGCTAAAAAACGCGACTGTTGTTGAGAACTATGCGAGTTTCAACGTTGCTTGAACCACAAGTCGGGTGGACATATCCTCCACCGAAATTTCCACGTATTGATAAAAAAGAGAGCTCTTGCGCAAGTTTCCTGTTCTCCCTTTGTTGCTGGTGTGATTGCATATGTAGTTTGATAAAACTTTCTTTGGATCCACCCTCTCTACATGGAAGTTCACAATGCCTGTGAATGGCCATGGCAGCTGGCTATCATAGTCGCCTTTTTTCAGGAAACACCGAAAGGACCATTTATGCTTGCCACCCTCTGAACCGCTGTATTTGAGACTCATGCCAAACTTGTAGCCTCTCTGCCTCGAGTAGAATGAAGGACTGAAGAAAGTATTCAGCCCCATGCACTTTGCCATATCCACACGCCACGTATACGGACAGTATAGAAAGAAGGCTGCACCGATGGCGCCCGGAAATGGTTCAAATGTTGGCACTTCACTCGCTAAGCTGTCTAAGTCCTCATCCTCACGCATGACCTCAATTTCCTGTATCAGTTTGTTCATTTTCTCCTTAAGTTCCACGATCTCTTGTGTGAACTCACTTACTTCCTTCTGCAGTTTCTCGTTGTCTTTTTTCAGCAATTTGATGCTTTGTTTGAGAGCCTTCGAAGACTCTTCTTGACTTGAATCAGCTGGTTCACTATCTAAGTGCTCAACTGATTCACCTTTCTTGGCTATCTTGGCAAACTTGTCCTTCAAACTTACAGGAAGTTCGTACGTAACATTAGGCTCTTTCTCGGGCACAGAATCACCCTCTGTGTACAGCTTGAAAGCAGCCAATGTCAGCTGACTTAGATGTTTCCGGGTTGACTCTTCATGGTGTCTTTTAAGGAATCTTCTCTTCATCTGAATAAAATCTATATCTCATTAAAACAATCATTAACACAAACAAATGAAGACATCACCATCATGTTGACGAAATTAGGGAGAAAGGTTGTCAAAAAATCCAGAATGAGAATTTCACATTACGATCTTCATCTTCTCTCATAATTATGTGATGATTAATGATAAAAATATTAAAGAATACGTAATGGGAAAATTTATCAGGAAATTAGAGAAAAAAATTAGGAAAAAACAAATAGAAATCCTCTTCCATAATCTCATATGTAAAAATTAATCTGTCAATTTCATTCATTTATCATATAGTACTACTATATTGTACATTTATGAAACTATTGCATGACACAAACTATGGTGTGTATGAAGTTGGTGCTAGGTGAGATCACTCAGTGGGATATCCACTGGAGCGCAGAATGAATGATTTACATTTACTGATGCCTCCTGTGTGCACACCACACTGCTGTACATGTTAAGTCAATACTCTACCGCTAAATTTAGCATAAAGGTTATGAATGGACAAGTTTTGTTTTTTTTTTAAATTTTATCTTGTTCTGTACTCTCAAAATTTTTGGTATTTCTTTTATAATTTCCAGGTGTATTTCTATTGTTCCAACAAAATTTATTTTTTCACTAATTTTTCGGTTGTGGTTTATTAATTATAAGTTTAATATATTATATATATATGTATATTCAAAACAGAATAATTACTCACTGTATTATTCACTGTAGAATTAAAATGCTACCAAAATCTAGTGCGAGGCATTGTAGGGAAGAACAATGAAAAGGTAGGATTCTTATCTGCTCAGCTCTGTATATTTTAGAGTTCAATTATGAAGACGAAAACACGCAAAACAAAAATCAGAAACTTACAGAAAATTTCTATTGACTAACTTGACGAATGGAGTCACAAATCATGTAAGTATTCGGTAATTAAAACTAGTCAATTTACATAAAAACAGGATATTAAATACACACATAGAGATAAAAACTGTTACATAGAAACCCCACAATCACATATTATAACGAGGTTGCCTGACCCTTTTTATAAACTATACACCAGCACTTAAGTAATAATAAATAATAATATTTCATTTGTTTTGAAGGTGCCCTAATAACTAGTATGTCTCTGAAGCACCCATATACATTTGGTTTAATAATTCATTTTTGTATTACACAAGAGAAAGTTAAATCATAGCCTAACACAGCAGTTAAATGAAATGCAACATAATTTCATGTAATTACTAATTATATTGTATAACACAATATAAGTCACAGTTAAATCATAAATCGACAGTTAAATGAAATGTCTGCCTAACTGCAAATTCGTACAAAAACGCAGGTGTTCCTAAAAAAGACCGGGATCAGACGCGTATGACAGATACAAGAAAGCATTGTTTGCACAGAGATTAGCGGACTACAGACCTACGCAATAGCTAAACAAACATTCACAGGCAATTGACAACAATAGAACTTAATTACAGGTGGAAATTCAGTTCACGGAAGATGTATAATATCACTTAATCACTAACTTTAAACACTTACAACTTACAAAGTATTTAATTTAGACAATTTTTATATTATAATAACGACCACAGCCTGCACTGATTAATGATATAAAATTTATAAACCTACAAGAACCATAACACAAGTAAAATATTAAAAAACTTGCAGCTAAGCTAAACACGTCTGACCCCAACGACGACTAACTGAATGATTACCCATATTCTCATGCAAGAAGCAGAGCTGACTGAATTGAAGTGAGCAACATAGTTATACCTCCACAGTATATAAACAAAAGTTTTTATTACAAACAATTTGATAAAAATTATACCTTATTGGAGCAGCCTATTGGAGCAAACAGACAGTGGGTTTCGTAGTCCGGACATTTGGCCAAGTGTCGCTCCAACTGAAAATATGTAAGAAAAACACTCAAGTACTGTTTTTTAAGAGTAGATTATCAGTGACAAAATAAAATACCACGATAACATACCTATATAACAGGAACCCATAACTGAATAATAAAAATACATTACATTACATAAACTAATTAATAAAAATACATTGTATTCTGACTAGATAAAGGCTTTTCGTTTTTACTCATCCAGCTAAATTTTATCTTTGGACAAAAGTGCCCTGAATTCCTCACTTCCTCCTGATAGCGTTATCAACTATGACTATTTTTTATAATTTTGTCTGACAACTTTTTCATTAAATTCCAATCGAATACTAGCACTACTTGAATAAATTATCAATGTAATAAAAAGGTAATCAGGAAAATCTCTAGGATCAACAATGAAAACTTCAAATCCGACCTCTCAAACACCCTCGCCTCTCAGCAGGCACCATCCGATACTATGGAACTACTGACAAACATGCTACAGAAGTGACGATCAAGCCACGACCGCACGAACCTGAACCTTGGTCGTCAGAAGAGATTGTGTCTGCACTTCGTGCACATCGTTTAGCAGAAAGAAAGTGGCGAAAGAACCCGGATGATGTCACCAAAAAAGCATACCAATCCGCAATCAACAATTATAACTTTCTTGTTAAAGATGACAAACGTAACTCCTACAGCAAATCAATATCCAAATCTCTGTCATCTCAAAAACTACTCTTTCAGACCTTCAATAAGCTAACAAATAAAGCAGACTCCCGCAACATTCTACCAACCAATATTCCTGATACTGACCAACCTGAAAAAATAGCTACCGCATACCGTCAAAACTTTAGTGTCAAAACTTCTCTACTCTGCATCAGTAACAGCATCAGACAATATCTGGATAATGGCAATTTTCTTCTTCTCATCCTGCTTGATCTAAATGCCGCCTTTGACACTATCGATTACAACATTCTTGTACACTACCCCACTTGGCAACATCACCGATAAACACAGCATCGACTACATATTCTATGCTGACGATACCCAACTATGGCTACCTGGGACAAAGGATCCCAAATCGCTTGATATATCACTAAGAAAACTAACTATATGCAATTTTTGACTGGATGACCGTTAATAAAATTAAAATTAATCTAACGAAAACTGAACTCATGCTCATATCTTCACCTTTCTTTACTACACCTCCTTCAGACATGTCCATCACCATTAAAGGCTCAAGCACCAAACCCTCAGTCCACATTTGCAAGCTGGGTATAATATTTGAAACTCATATGAATCTACTAAAATAGATATCTAAAACTCTTCAATCTGGATATACGTATTTTCGCAACATTTGATCCATCTCTTGGTACTTGAAACCTGAACTGTGTGAAACGTTAGTACATGCTTTTAGCACCAACGTAATCGACAACTCTAATTCACTCTATGTAAATCTGCCTTTCACAGAACTCTCTATACTACAAAAATTACAGAACAGTGCTGCTTGAGTTATCTCTCAGACCTCCCGCTGCTCTCCCATCATTCCAGTTCTCCGCTCACTCCACTAGCTACCTGTCAAGTCCCATATAACCTACAAAATCCTTCTCACAAATGTATTCATGGCATGGCTCCTTCTTATCTGTCCTCGACAATCTCAATCAACACATCTGTGCGTTCAACCCGCTTGTCTTCCTCACGCTTGCAGTCCCCTCGGACCAACGTGTTAATTTTTGGGATCGTGCTTTCTACACTGCTGCACCCTGGCTCTTCAATGCACTCCCAGCCTACATTCGACAATCTACAAATGTCAGCCAATTTAAAAGCGATCTCAAAACACACTTATTTAGCATTGCTTTCACTAAATAGCTCAACAGTACTTTATTAATTTACCGTGAATCAACTATTTCAAAGTGCCTGTTTCTGTTTTTCACTCATTCTTCATATTGATGGCAACTTTGCCTGCATAGGATTTCCTTTTTTAGATATTTGTTCTACTTTCCACTGTATTTTTCAACATTGTTGTCTATTTCAGGCTCACTGTAAATGTACATAATTGTATCTGACATTGAACTGTATACTGTTAGGTGTTAATTTTATATGATTCAGGTAATTACATTAGTCTTAGAGCATTAGGCTATTGTTTCATTTAAAGTGTGTTAGACAGCTCTACTAATAAGTACACTTTAAACATAATTTTTATTTCATTTTATTACCTATGTCATCATCAGCCACATGCCAGCGAGCATAAATTATTGCATACTAAATTTATTATTCACATGTATTTTTACCCAGAAGGCTCCACTACATAACCACCGACGTAAGTTATCGGTGCACCATTTGGTGAGCCGCCTTTACACAATGCAGCGAATATACCTTCAATTCCCATAAATTCTAAGACATATCTAATAGAATTTCAACATGAGGCCACAGAGGCCAGAAGAACAAGACGCTTACCTGACTATAGGAGAAAAAAAATAAAGAAAAAAGAAAACCATTATAATGCAAAAGTTTAATAAAAGAAGCAAATGATATACTTGATCATCAGTGAAAACTTAAAAATAATTGCAAAATAAATACAAAACAAAAAACAACCAAATAGTAAAAAGGTAAAAACACAAGGCCAAAAAGGCCTCCAGACAGGCCAAACAGGCTACAAATAAAAACACTAAATCGGATAAAAAAGCCAAAAGGACAATTACTTGGGTATTACAAAAGATGCAAAACAGGTCTCAAAATGCTAATTTAGCTCATACAAAGAAAGGCTAAAGAGGTCTGAAAACAAAAGGCCATAGAGGCGTAAAACACTTTAATGGAACATTACAAACATTTAGAAAATTTAAGATGGTTAGCAAAATGTTTTTCGGTAAAATTACAAATATCAGAAAAAATTACCTCCCAATGTCCAATGATAAAGTGCTCAACCTGAGATTGATCCCTTCTAATTTAAACCTAAAAATCAAAGAGCTCTCTATAGCTGGTTAAAATGAAATTAATTAAAATGAAGAGGACTAAAACTAATAATCTTTCATCTTTGATTACACCCAAATATTTAGTTTTATCGACTTGTTCAATGTTAATGTTGTTAATATGTAGCTTTATATTTTCTTAGAGTTTTTTACGTCCGAAAATGATAAAATTAGTTTTGCTAATATTCAGAGATAACATATTTGCTCGAAACCACATACTTAATTATCATAGTTCCGTACTGACAGTTTGGCTTATTTCACTTGTGCAGTCTCCAGAATAAATTAAGCTTGTATCATCCGCAAACAAAAGACATTTTAATAAAGAAGACACATTACAAATATCATTTACATAAAG
>WURV02196859.1:0-11939 GCA_011762755.2 Epimenia babai | reverse complement strand
CCAGTGATGTATGTCTGTGTGTATGTTACAGTCAATGTGAAATTCCAGTGATGTATGTCTGTGTGTATGTTACAGTCAATGTGAAATTCCAGTGATGTATGTCTGTGTGTATGTTACAGTCGACAGGAAAAGTCAGTCGTTACATGTGATGCTTTAAAGTTTCAGTGATTTTATGAACACTGTTACATATACATGTGTACAGCTGTACAAACCTTCCCAAAAAGCAGTGTACACTACCTAAATGCCGGGAGAAAGCTTGCCCCTGTAATTCAGTTCAGCACCAGACCAGTTATCTGGAGGTCGTGGGTTCAAGTCCCATCAGAGGTATAAGTTTTGTTCTGTACATTTCCCTCCAGTTATTCGAACAATCACATCGGCTACCTCCATTAACATCAGGTTAATATATGTACAGGCTAGCCACTAAAATGTAGATATCGCGCTTGGGTCATGTGACTTATATACAGATTAGAATCTTCATTAGATGATGTTGAATCAAAAAAGATATCCCATAACCCTTATCTATATGAGCAGTCAGTACAGCTCGTATTCTCGTGTCATACTAACGTTCATCCAACCAAATTCACGATGCACGCGCCATTAAAGCATATCTGCAAACAGGAACTGTACAATGAGTAACCACATACAGAAAAAGACTTGTATGTCAATACAAACTGTAGTCATCGAGGCAGAGGCATTTTACAAACTAATCTGAACAATCCAAGGCCAATATCTGCAAAATGGCAAACCAAGTCATTAGCAAGGGAAGTAACTGACACTTTCAGAAGTAAAAATACTAAAAATGACAGAGATGACAATACCCTAGGGCCAATAGTTTTCCGTTTTGCGGAAAACGGACAAATTTCGCGGAATCGGCAAAACTAACGCAGAAAAGGGGTTTCTTAAAAATAAAATTAAAAAAGTAATAAATACTTATTTTTCATATAATACAGTTTCAAAAATTTTCCCGAAGCCCCATTACTGTTAATAACCACCTGCAATTTGTTCCCTTCGCGATTTACCGGTAGATTTAACGGTTTTAGACTTCCTGGTTTTGTAATTTAGTTTGTGTAATTACGGAGTTTAGTCCCTTCGCACGCGCTGAATGCCCTAAAGCCGCAAAACAAGACGACGTCGTGTGCATTTTATTCTACTCCGGTACCTGATTTCATTTTGATTGTTGTTGGTGACTGCTGATATTGTAATTATTATTTGTGGCATAAACTTCTTTGATGTAATTCTCTTCGTCGAACGCGTGATGATGTGACAATATGACATTGTGCCAAATTACATACGGTTACAGATATTTTATATATAAATCAAATGAAGTAACAATACACAGGGTGAGATATTTTTTTTCAATTTATTAGTCAAACATATTGAAATGGAAGGTTTTTAATATTATATTTAGTAACGTGGAAAGAACGCGGAAATTGACATAACGCTGTAAATTATTGGCCCTACACAAAGTATTTCCATGATTTTATACACAATTATCACATCTCTATGGTAAACGTGATCATGTATTTACATAAAGTATTTCCATGATTTTATACACAATTATCACATCTCTATGTTCAATTTTATCACATATTTACACATAGTATTTCCATGATTTTATACACAATTATCACATGTTTATGCACATTCCTGTCACCTTTTCTACTCTGTATTTAGTGTTTACTTTGTATTTTACGCTTTTGCTCTTATCATGGCTCTATGCTTAGTATCACCACCCCATTTTTCGCCGTTTGATAAAAGGTTTTCTGCTTCAATTCAGCCCTATTTCTCTACCACATCTTATTCTCCAAATTATGGCGTATAGGTACAGAATATTATCACGCTTTCATGCATTCAAATCATCGCGCATCCTTCAGGATGATATGATCACGCGGCTCCCCTACATAGTCCTTTATCTGTTCTTCATTATCGCCGCCTACGCCCTCAAGTGAGTATCACCCCTGTGGTCGTGATTTGTTTAACGCGAAATATGTGGAAAAAATGTGCCTCTGATAGATATATTGTGATTTTTTAATCTGTGGCCTGTAGAGGGTGTTCAATACTGAAATGCACTGGGTGTTTTTCGCTTTATAGCTAGGTTACTACAACACCAGATCGGTGATTCAGACTTCATGGGCCAGGGTCTCACTAAAGGCTATAGTTTTGCCTCATATGACTGCGGGGAGGGGGTTGTTTTGCTTTATAGTTCAGTTACTACAACGTAATAACTATAATTTCACTCTGTTATTGTAAAGTGTTGCTGACAACCTATTCTGGTTATTGGGGCACCATAAATCAATTATTACTGTTATTATTGATCACAGCGGTGTGGGTTGCCGTGTTAGCCATGTCGTAAATACGAAAATACAAAGGTAACACCTATGTTGGTTAACTATATAAGGATTAACACAAACTTTCGTATATCAAGTATACTTCATCAGGTGCAATTATCAAGCTTATCAAGTATACTTCATCAGATTGCACTTGATAAAGTATACTTCATATACGAAAGCTTGTGTTAATCCTCATATAGTTTGTCAGAAAGGTGTTACCTGCGTATTTTCGTTTTATTATTGATGGTAATTAGAGCACCAGACTGGTTAGCTAGGGGTCGTGGGTTCGAGTCCCATCAGGAATGTAGGTTTTTTCCTGTGCATTTCTCTCCCACTATTACTATTATTATTACTATCTCCTCGCACTCGTGCTGATTCACCGTTTTTGTCGACTCCTTAAAGCCTGACCCGCGTCGCCTTATGTATGCTCGCTCTGCACTTCATCGTCGAGATCGTTTTCCACGCGTCGCGGTTGCTCCACTTCTCCGAACGCGACGCGTCCAAAGGGTCGGTTATTGCTTATCGAGTAAAACCTCGTGTCTATTAGATAAACATCATACGACTAATTCCATAAGTTCATAAATCTTTTTTGTCAGGTTTCCTTTTTTCGATATTTGTTCTACTTTCCACCGTATTATTCAACATCGTTATCCATTTCATGCTCACTGTAAATGTACATAGTTGTATCTAACGTTGATCTGTATTACCCGTATACTGTTAGGTGTTAATTTTATATGATTTAAGTAATTACATTATAGTCTTAGACCATCAGGCTATTGTTTCATGTAAAGTGTGTTTGACAGCTCTGCTAATAAGTACACTTTGAACAAATCAATTTCATTTCAATTTCATTTCAGGTTTGAGTAGACAACCAAAAACTGCCTTGATCAATAAGATTCTACATTTTATCATAAAGCTAAGGATATAGATCAATTACTTGGGCATTTAGTGACATTAACAAGTCATATATAAGTTATGATAAAGCGTCATTATAAAGCGTAAAGCAGTAACTTAAACTGTGATTAGTGGCACGAAAGTGACCAAAATACGCCAGATTTCCGGTTTGTCCCGGTCGGTCCCGGTGTGTTTTATATCAATGTTTATACATCGTTAACACATTTCCGGCGCGTCTCGGTGCTATTTGTATCGATTTTTTGATGACTACGATACACTACGTACTTTAAAATTCAGAATATAAATAGACATGAATACCTATATACATGAAAGTTAATATAAAAATGCATACTGATACATTTAGGATGTTAAGAGTAACACATTCAGTCATAGAGAAGCGAAATCCCGCATGCAAGGTATAGACAAGATATTGTAATATAAAACTATAACAGAATTTACTAAATAAAATGTCATTGATAATCGAATTTCCTGCTAAATAGATAGGTTTATAACATTTTTATGATGTTTGTGTACTTTATGCGTCAATTTTCAATGCTATACTCCCAGGTTCATGGTGTGGAATGTGCTCTTTGTACTTGTCCGGCTGGGCTCGATCACTCTGTCCGTGCTCACCTTCTGGTAAGTTGTCCATCACCCGGACAGACACACACCGGACACACTGTTATAATAATAATATAGCTTTATATAGAGTGCCGTATTATCCCTTGGTCGAGCATTGTAAAAGGTCGAAAATGGCCGACGTATTAGATGAGAGGAAATTGAAAAAAAATGGCCAGACATGCGTTTCATATGGCATGTCTTTTGACTATTGTTTTTTTTGGTAAAGGACCAATTTTTTGCTTATGATTCAAAGTGTGAAAATGTTATTAAAATGTTATTAAAACATTATTGAAACGTTACTAAAATTTGAATAAAATATTAGTTAAACGATACCGTCTGTATCGTACGATGGTTTCTGGTTGTCACGCTTCTGTCGTGTCATTCGTGTCACAGTTTCGACGTACTGTTAACACGCAGGTACGGGCTACAGATGCACAGTAACCCCTCGATTGATTGGAAAGCCGGCAACTTCAACACTCAGTTAGTTAGGTAATGACGCGTGTTTATCCCGTTTACTTATACAGCCGTAGTCCATGTGTTATACGTATATATGTATATATATAACACGTTCTACGTGTTATAGTTAGTCTATGTGTTATTAGTCTACGTGTCATTAGTCTACATGTTATAATTAGTCTACGTGTTATAGTTAGTCTACGTGTTATAGTTAGTATATGTGTTATAGTTTGTCTACATGTTACTAGTTGGTCTACATGTCATAGTTAGTCTATGTGTTATAGTTAGTCTACATGTTATAGTTAGTCTATCTGTTCTGATTAGTCTACGAGTTATAGTTAGTCTACGTGTTATAGTTAGTCTACATGTTATAGTTAGTCTACATGTTATGATTAGTCTCCGTGTTATAGTTAGTCAACATGTTTTAATTAGTCTCCGTGTTATAGTTAGTCAACATGTTATGATTAGTCTCCGTGTTATAGTTAGTCAACATGTTATGATTAGTCTCCGTGTTATAGTTAGTCTACATGTTTTAATTAGTCTCCGTGTTATAGTTAGTCTATGTGTTATAGTTAGTCTACATGTTATAGTTAGTATCCGTGTTATAGTTAGTCAACATGTTATAATTAGTCTCCGTGTTATAATTAGTCTGCGTGTTATAGTTAGTCTGCGTGTTATAGTTAGGCACGCGTAATTGAAACCAATCATAACCAATTGATGATTGCTGTTAATTCTCATTCTCTTTCCCGTTCTGTTGCCAGAATCAATTGCCTGGCCGCGACGTGCCTCGTGCAGGCGTGGATGATGTGGAACTTCATCACCTTCCACCTGAAGCGCATGCGCGAACGGGCCGCCTCCTCGAAGAAGCTCTCCCCCAGAAAGGAACGGCAGAAGAAGTCGAAAGGCAAGTTCTAACTGCGATATTTACATACTGTGGTATACATTAGGTTAGTGCCAGTGGTGCAGTGGTTAGAAGCGATGCCTTTCATGCGAGAGGTTGCGAGTTCGAACCAACACAAACCGGGGATTTTTTCCCGCACCCTCCACGGTGGAAAATGAGCAAGATTTTCCTGCTTGAATATTGAGAAAGATTCTTCGTGGAATGGGTTATTATAGAAATATCTTCGGGATGTACCAGGGCAATGTTGTACGTGCGACTGACATTTAATTATTAAGTAGCACCAAAACTTCGCGTATTCCCTTTTGCTGCACTGTAAAGGCTCTCACGCCGTGAATACTTCGTCTAATTCCGGTCATTGCTGCACTGTAAAGGCCCTCACGCCGTGAATACTTCGTCTAATTCCGGTCATTGGTAATTAAAGCTCTGGTTTTGTCACTCTTTTTGTCCAACATGCCACTGGTAGGGAGAAGACACACCCACTAGAGAGCGTCCCTAGTACAACCCATATGAGACTGAACATCTTGTGAAAAGGCACTCCTAGTGTCGATAAAACGGGGAAGACACAAAGAGAGGGCAGCTCTAAGTATAATTCAGGCCTTATCCTAAATTCAGCCCTAACCCTAAAAGGGACAATATCGGTTAACCGGACTAGACACATGAAGAGAGCGAGCATCTCTAACTATGTTCCTGCCCTTCTCCTAATTTCAGCCCTAACCCTAAAATGAACAATATTGGTTTACCATTTCAAGCCAGTTACATAAAGAGCCCAACTATCGGCCCACACAGCATCTTACATTAGCCTATCTCTCCATGCATATATACCAACCAGAGCTACGTAGCGCGCCATACCGGGATAAAGTACATTGCCGAAGACAAGGAGGGATGAAATTTATATCGGCGTGCCCCGTCTATTTGCAGGCTAGCCCTACGTAACTTTCACGTACCTTAATTGAAAGTGCCATGAGAGTGCCATTATGAAATACAAACTGCATGCCCCAGTTTGAAATTTCACACCCTACCAAGATATTACCGTCGTGTTTTGTATCGCGTTTACAAACCTTATGCGAAGATCAGTGGGGCGTATTCGCTACCGTTTATTTTTATCGCATCGCGGAGATTTGATGCGATGTCTCGAAATCGTGCGTTCGTTTCTAAAATTCGCAGCATCCACCGAGAACGACGTCCACTCCTTGCCCGAGGCTGACCAGCGCGTGGCCACTGAGAACGGCGTGCGCACGCGGTCCGCGAAATCAAAGAAGTAGTCGCCCACTACAGACCCGGGGTGGACGGCGGGATACCCGGTCGTCAGTAAACCTACCCACCTCAGCTTACTCCTACACATCGATCACACGGAAACGGGGGTTATGTCGACTTAATTCTGTACGGTTACAGTCGGTTCGACTGTAGCTATACGAAATTACGCTCTCGCCCCCACTTGATGCGATCCCATCGCGGAATAATTGAATTGTAAATTGTATAGTCGAAGCACACTAAGATTTTATTAAATAAATAAATCACGACCCGGAGTGTCCATTAGCGCATGAACCTAGTCCATTCGCTGTTCTATAATAGCTGTCATATCAGTGGGTGTCATACACCTATAATTACGTCAAATTACGCGTTTTTTTCCCGCACACACTACATACTATCGGACTACAATAAATTGTATTTAATCACTTCCATCTGATCATCGAACATCACACTATATGTAAGGGACTAAGAGAGTATTCGAGCTATTTTCTAACAGAAAAACCAGTCTTTCCCTTTGCTGTAAGTCTTCTTTCAAACTGCAAGGGCAGTACAGTCGTTCGAACCCTGACCTCTGCGGGGTCCTTCGTCTTATAACAAATGCTTCCAAAGGAGATGTTTCGGACAAAAGATATTTGAATAAGCAGTCACGTACGGGCCATCTTGTATTCGTCACGTAGCCATCTTGTATTCGTCATGTAGCCTCGAACGTAATATAAAATTTCTAACTGTATTCCTACGATGAGATTGATCAATTCCAATCAGTAGCCAAATCACAAACTGTATGCTATGTACATGTATAAATAATTGACGTTAAAATTGTATTTTCGCTACAACTTTTCGTTCTTCACACAGTTTCGATCTGTATTCGCTTCGTCGTCTATGGTTGAGATTCCTTTACGACGTTTACGTAGATAAGGTATTTATCTCAACTGTGGGGGCGCCATGTTGGTCCGATTCGTGGTTTCCTCCGTTACGTTGTCCCCGTGAAAGGTGCTCGCATGTTACGTATGTTAAGTCTGTTAATCCCGAAGAAATGCTGTTGTCTCCTGGTGTTGGTTTTCTCAGAAAAAACGCAATCTCTATCAACGCGTAATCGTCATAAAAATGTACAAATGTCTCAACAGTTGTGTGGTATATTAGCTTTTTTTGACTACATAGAATAGGGTGCAAATACGTACCATTAGTGGAACTGGAACGCGGGCCGAATATGGCCCATATCTTCGATCGATTGAATTCATAAGTTATACGGCCATCGAGTTTTTTTGCATATCACCATCCAATGATAATTGCTAATTCTCAGAGCTTGCAAATCTGCAATTTCTGAAGACATTTTTACAGCGAGTGTTTATTTCCTGAATCTGTCCCACAATTCGGAATATCCAGTGTGAAATAATGATTAACCTAAATTATAGATGCCTAAATTCGTGATTGACCCATCGTTGATGCTACATGATGCCCTAAATTTATGAATGACCGATCGTTGATGGTATACGATGCCTAAATTTATGATTAACCCATCTTTGATCCCACACGATGCCTAAATTTATGATTACCCCATCGTTGATGCTACATGATGCCCTAAATTTATGATTGACCCATCGTTGATGGTATACGATGCCTAAATTTATGATTAACCCATCGTTGATGCTACATGATGACCTAAATTTATGATTAACCCATCGTTGATGCTACATGATGCCCTAAATTTATGCTTGACCCATCCTTGATGCTACACGATGCCCTAAATTTATGCTTGACCCATCCTTGATGCTACACGATGCCTAAATTTATGATTGACACATCGTTTATGCTACACGATGCCTAAATTTATGATTGACCCATTGTTAATGCTACATGCCCTGAATTTATGATTGACCCATCTTAGATGCTACATGATGCCCTAAATTTATGATTGCCAATCTTTGATCCCACGCGATGCCTAAATTTATGATTGACTCATCGTTGATGTTATGCGATGCCTAAATTTATGATTGACCCGTCGTTGATGCTATATGATGCCTAAATTTATGATTCATTAATTGTTAATAAATGTAATTAACTCGTTAAAGTATTGGTCGTGTACGATTTGTGGTGGTGGGCTAAACGTTAGATGGATGCGGTAATTTATAATGGGATTTGTTACAATCTCTTGGATAGTATTTCGATATCGTGTTACCATAATCCTTGGTCCAACAATATTTCATATTTGTCGGCAGAAAATTAGATCAATTTAAGACATTTTTATTCAAGATATCAAATAAGTCAGCCATATTGGTTTATGACGTATATTGTTGATATGTTGCGTGATGTTTTGCTTTTGAACACTGTATAATTGTTCTTTAAATTCGGCATTTCTTCGGTTTATGAACTTGCTTGGTGATGTTGTTGCTGCGCCCACAATAGGGAGGTTAAGAAACTTCGGCGTAGTCATTTTCGGCGGTCTTCGCGATAATGTAGGTCACCGCATGTCGAACTCCGCCGTAGATTGTAACCAACGCGTTAAGATTTCAACGGCGGTCGTGTTGTGACCCTGATCGAGTCCAATATAACGGTTGAAACAAAAATTTGGGGTCAATCTCAACCAACAGAATGCGCGATGTCACAATCTGCAACAACGAGATTTTGACATTTCGGCGTATTCGGCGTTCAGATGACTCATCGTTGACTGGGGGATCACACCGTACGCATGCGCACCAGATGTGACCTAAATCGAAGACCGCCGAAGATGACATCGCCGAAGTTTCTTAACCTCCCTATTGCTATCGTAGTTAAAACAGACCAAGTGCAGCCAATACGTGGATGGGTGACCATTCACAGACCGGTCACTTGGTCAACTCCGCCTCAACTCTCACGGTCCTCCCTCTGTGGAGAGAAAACAAATACTTGGTGAAAATAGCTGAGAAGACCCCCACCAGAGGGGACATTTGAGGCTCAGAACTGTTCCCACATTTTAGATGTAAAGAAAAAACACATAAAACAATATACTACTATATCCACTGTGTGAATCTGATAATCATATATAAATTGATGTAAATTAGAATTTACTATCTTCGCCTATAAAAACCACAATCACCCTCTGAACATCTCTATGAGGGAGTGTTGTTTTGTTAGATTTCAATGATTATATTACATTTGTACTTAGGTTATATATAGGCCGTTATATTTATTGTATTGTCTTTATTGCGCTATATTTCGTTATGTTAAAGACTTTCTACATTACGACGCATGGGGGGCTACCTAATAGTTTGTCTATAGTATATACATATATAATTGGGTCACACTGTATGTACACGCTATCCTATTTCGTTTTTGCTTTAGTCACACCAGAGTTACGTCAGAAATAACAAACACAATTTGTACAGCTAAAATGTTACACGTATATCAATAAAGCGTATTAAATGAGTGATAACGGTGATGTGATTTCCTTCCAGAATGAATTGAGGCGACCTAAAAGGACAGTCGAAAAATGTATAAAATAACTATCGAATAATTCTCATAATTTGCCAACAACCAATAAATACAGTTTATTGAAATCCATATTTTAGCGGGCATTAACAGGTCATGGCACAGCGGGGTCGCTGTGACACAGTGGGGGTCATTGCGACACGAGAAGTGGTAATGAGGGCCATTGCGACACGAGAACTGGTAATGAGGGCCATTGCGACACGAGAACTGGTAATGAGGGTCATTGCGACACGAGAAGTGGTAATGAGGGTCATTGCGACACGAGAAGTGGTAATGAGGGTCATTGCGACGCGAGAACTGGTATACAGTGTAGTGCCAGTTTGAAGTAATTGCGATACATTTTCGTCTATAATTAGACCAATAAGTGAGGCGACAATGAACAATACATTGGACAAAAACAGCAGAGATATTAAAGCGATATCCGAAAGCATGCAAGATTAATGCTAATGAAGGCCATTGGATACAAAATGGACTGGTGGATGTTACGACCGATATTGGTAGAGATTCAGCATTTCGGACCGCATTTCATAAACCGCTGCCGTTTGGAAAAAATGTCAAGTACAACATTGACAGATTGCAAGCATGAGCCAAAGCGTTTAAATGCATTTTACAAGGAATGTTTACTGCAGCTATTCAGCAGCCATAAAATACCCTCAACATCCACATACCACCCTTGAAGGATGATAACAAGCGTCTACCCATTTTACAGATGGGTGTACTTCAGTAATCGGGTGATAAATGACTGGCAGACGATTGAGGCGGGCAATTTCGAACCCGCAACCCTTCGGTCATGAGTCTAGCACGCTTATCACTATAGAATTACTCGAAGAATAGGTAACACATGTCATTTTCTTCATCAAATCGGTGAAATGGAAGGCCTACATCTGGAGATAATGAAACAAGAAGTTAGTGAATACAGCCGATCTGTCATTACAAAATATACGATATATCGTAGCAAACCAAATTCCATCGCTAGATTTCTGCAAATTTTTAGGGCAATTCCCGAGGGGAATCTTCTGAAAACCAATCGTCAAGTGTAATTTTTATCAGAGAAAAGACTTTATAGGGACAATTCCAATAACTAAAACGCCAGAACTATTATCGTTACACTGAATGCAGCTGCTAACAACAATTGAGTGATGACAAATTGTAACAAAAAGACCATGTATTCATATAATGTTTCACAGAATGTAATAAATATACCATGTCTTCATATCATATTTTACTGAACTTATCAAATGGACGATGTATTCCTCTAATTGTTACAGAATATAACAAATAGACCATGCATTCATCTAATGTTTTACTGAACGTAACAAATAGACAATTCATTCTTGTAATTGTTACAGAATGAAATATATAGACGATGTATTTATGACTGATATAATTCTGTATCAATAACTGGTGTAATAATACGCGATACACGCGTTGTATACATTAACAAATTACTGTTAATAAACAATCGGGCTAGGTAGTGCGGAGGCTAGACTATGCGGGCGATGATGCTTCTGCGGTCAGTCCATGCATAAATACCTATAAAATTGGTAGTTAGCAGATATTAGGTAGCTAACATACATGGCGCACATGTTACTCATATCGCCGTAGATGAAAGTCCTACATCCCATCAGGGTATCCCAACAGGGTGATGACATTATGGAGTCGGTTGTCCAGAAATCCTCTCTGGCATTTTCGATCTCTCTTTCAATCGGCTATATATCCGACATTTAGCGAGTTATTTAGATTTGCGAGTGCGCAGTCGACTTTCACGTTGAGGTGAGGTAACTGAACAGGCCCCTCGGGCGGGGTCGAAGGTCATCTTCCCCCAGGGCATCAAGGGCCATCTATTAATAGACATAGATAAAAAATTTAAATAATGCATTAATACATCCACAGTGATCGCCAGCCAACACCAAAAATTCCAAATAATCATAGTAACCATAAATTAACTTAAGATAGCCAAAATCATTGCTCTTTACAAAGCAGGCGATCCAACTGACTTTACTAATTATAGGCCCGTATCT
>WURV02196848.1:0-11940 GCA_011762755.2 Epimenia babai | reverse complement strand
CTGATTGTGATCATATTTATAGTGATGGGCTGCTGGTGATCATATTTATAGTGATGGGCTGCTGGTGATCTTATTTATAGTGATGGGCTGCTGGTGATCTTATTTATAGTGATGGGCTGCTGGTGATCATTTTTATAATGATGGATTGCTGGTGATCTCATTTATAATGATGGGCTGCTCGTGATCATATTTATAGTGATGGGCTGATGGTGATCTTATTTCTAGTGATGGGCTGAAAATATCGGTCGCAAATGTTGCTTGGCTACAAGCAAATAATAATTTTAGAGATTTAAACCTTTAATGAGGACTTGGCTATTTTTCCCCACAGATTGTTTGTTCCATATTTGCGTGACTGCATGTCGCAGGAGACGATCGAGGAGAACTACCCCAAGAGTGCGGGTACGAGTCCAGATTCTGAAGTGGAGCATTTCCGGCGCACGGTATTTCAGAGAAGTGTCTCGGTGTTTGTGGACGGTGAGGTACCAGAACACTTGCAGTCCAATCGGATCGTGATGCGTCGCCGTAACAACAGCGGGGGTGTCGGAGGTAAAGTGATTAAGTGAATTTAGTGAAAAGATTGAAATGCTTCTGAAGAATGTGTTGAATATGGCGCTGATAATTGTATAGATGTGCAAATAGGTAGGGTTTAACTCGATTATATTTATTAGTGATTAAAAATGCTGCCGAGACTTAGGGATATTCTATTGTCACTGAATTCCAATCCGATGATCTAGCCACCAGCCATCTGTCTTCTTTGGGCTAGTAATTCGTTAAAATTAATTGCATTATTTCTTTTGATGACCTGCTAATATTTGGTAATGCATTCTGTCTTCATAATTACACTGAAGGAATTAAGTTTCTGTAGTCTAGTTTTTAGGACACCGGACCAGTCATCGCGAGGTTGTAGGTTCGGCCTCTTTGGGTTTCTCTTGTAAATAATTAAAATTTGTCATTTCATATTTGAATAAAATTATCTTCTGTAGTATTGGTTCTCAGTGTCTCTTTGATGTAGTCTTTTTCTCTAATCTGCATTTAGTGTGTCCACATGGCAAAATTTGTATTTTTTATAGGCATTATCACATCTTTTGTTTCATTCAGATGGCGGCATGTCTCTATTGAAATATCCCTCTGCCGCTATGGCTAAGCTGATCAACTCGGTGGACAAGGGGGGCAGCGGGGCTGAGCGGGCGCTCCATCGACCCGTCATGGCTTTTATCGTGCAGCATCATAACCTTGATATGCTGCAGCTCGCCATGAAACAGGCCGTGAGACGAGCTGCGTGTAGGACTTACGCAATGCAGGTCGATGGCTTTTGTGGTTACTTAATGTGGCGTTTAGAATGTGTTTAGAATTGTCTTTCATGGGATACAAAACAGTTTTCCATTAGTTACAAAAATATAAGTACTATTAAATGTGAATATGTCCCCATACCAATAGGGGAGATAAGTTTGACATGTATTAGGGTTTTAGTGCCAGAAGGGTTACATATATAATTCTACTTTATGGTTAAAACAATTATTATAGTTTTAGTTTTTCGTTTACATGTCCTCTCTTGACTTTCTATGTTATCAGCGATTGTAAATTTTCATATATTTTAATATGATTATATTTTTAATATAGTTGCTAAAGTTGATATATTATGAACTATGATGTAGCAAGCTCATATATTATGACAGAAGAAAGTTCAAGCTGTAATGACACCATACATTCGTAACTCTCACTGTAGCGTAGTGAAAAGTGTGACCAAAATTGTATTTATCAACTGGGCAGGCACTGAACTGGTTGATGCGTAGTGTGACCCAAGCAGTATGCATCCATGACCTTCTTTGGTTTTACGTGGCTGCCATGACAGCAGACCTGGAGGAGGAAGATGAAACAAAGGTCAAGAAGGATCGGAAAGATGTCGCCGAGGTTTGCATCTCTCCGTCATATCTCGTTACACACGCTGTACATTTATTCAGTTTTACGAGGTGATTTGCTGTTTTTTGGACAGCTTTTTATGGGAACCATATCACAAAGATTTTCGCAACATGCTCTGTATTTCTGAGGAGGATGTGATCAATTCATTGGTTGGGGCTTCATTGGCCCTTGACACAGGTAGCTAAGAGTGTGATTATTCTGATTTTGCTGATATAATTAGCTTTCCTGATTGTGGTCACCTTAGTGTGGACTTCTCACTCTGTATAGCAGTTGACTTTTATCCATTCATGCCACTGCTTTCGAATACTGAGAGCTGACCCACCCACCCATTTCAGTCACTCCCCTTAATTTGTGATAGGTGATGAGGATAAAGCATTTTTTCTTCAGAATGGCCTGACTGGTGAAAGAACCAGTGTCTGAAATTCAAATCCGACAATGTTGCCACTTAGGGCATTCACCCCTTTAACACTTGAAAAAGATGTGTTTGTTGAGAGGTAACGTAGAAAAATCGTTGCGTGCACCTTGTGGCCTCATTATTGAAATATTTGACACAGCGCCTCTAACATCGAATGACTAGGTTTATTATGTGGAAAATCAGCTCAATTTATGTTACAATACTAAATGTCTCTCTATCGTACTGATCTACTAGTGAGATATTTAGTTATAAATTAAGAAAGGTCACACGAATCCCCGCCATTTCTGATGAAATATAGCGACACGGGGCGCACCATTCTTGGCTGTTACCTACGTGGATAGAAACTAGACCGATAACATTGACATGTGTGCAGTAATATTTGATATTTGATTCTTACATGACCAACCCGGGAACATGACAAATCAAGACCCTCACGTTTAGTTACATGGCCTGTAGCATTTAACTATATACATTAATAACCAGCCGCGTGTCTCCCATAGGACAAGGAGAGTCTGGTATGTGAACACCCTCTGTCTGATGTGGCCATAGCCGGTAAGGTGTGTTACCCACTACAGGAGATGTTTCACACGCTCCTCCAGACCGTGTCCGACGTCATGATGCATCTACCTGCTGGCTCACCTCTACAGGTGTTTATCTAATATTGTCTACGCATACCTGGACTAATTACTCGACCTACTCCATCCTATCTATGTCACCAATTTAGGACTTGGCCAACTAGCACTTTCAATGATAATATAAGAAAAACCTTCTAGAAAATTCTTTCCCTCGGAATGACATTTACTTTTCTGCGATTATTTTTTAGGTAGATTGCATTAGTGCATTGATAGGGTCAAGGGCAGAAATAGCATATATGGCACGAACCATGTTATATTTGCTATTTTAAAGAGACCATATCCAAATTCAAGTTAGGAATCTAGCATTCGTCATGATGCCAGGAATTGTTAAGTCACAATCCAAAAAATTTGTGATCTACTCAATTAATATAATTCAAAATTTTCATTCATAGATACAGGACATTTAGTTCTGTAGTAGGAGCATTGGACTCATAGGTGGACGGTTCGAAGGTGCCCACCGGTCAACTTTTCTGTAATGACTCTCAGGAAGTTATTTATCCCCGAATGCTGGAGTAAACTTGTCTCTAAAATGGCTAGATCTGCAATCTTTGATGGTGATACGAGAATGTCGAAGGTAGATCTGCAAACTTTGACAGTGATATGCAAATGTCGAAGGTAGATCTGCCATCTTCGACAGTGATACGCGAGTGTTGAAGGTAGATCTGCGATCTTTGACAGTGATACGCGAGTGTTGAAGGTAGATCTGCGATCTTTGACAGTGATACGCGAGTGTCAAATGTTTGGTATCCATGTTGAATAGCTGCCATACACATTAATTGTAAACCACGTCTGAGCGCTTGAATTGTCCAATACTTGTAGTCTATGAACGTTGTAATTTACCTTCACCTTGACACTAAAAGTCTTGGTGTATTGTTAGTTGCATACTAGCATTATATATGTTATATGTGTGTGAGCAGCAAATGGCGATGCGTTGCTACTCATTAAAGTTTAACCCACGCGACCATGAGTTTCTTCATCGCAGTCAAGTCTTCACCAACATCAGCCACATCCTGACAAAGTCAGATGAAGCACTTGATGACATTGACACGGCAGAGGTCTAATATTACCGCAGTTGTAATAAGACATGTTATATATATATATATATATATATGTATATAAGATCTTTGTTAGACAATGAAATAGGGTCTTGATGGTCAGGAAATACAAATATTTTGCTTCTGCTAATATCAACTGTAAAACTAGAGCACGTTTGGTTTTTACGTAATATCATTCAACAGGATTGAATATGTGGAAAGGTGCGTTGGATTTGTGTGGATCAAGTACCTTTTTAACCTTTTTTAGTTTTATCCATGTCCTAGTCTCGAGGTTGTTCATGCTGAAAAATTGTGTGTCGCTGGATTTAGAGTTAATTTGATAGTTGGGGAGTATTTGCAGTAAGATGTTGAGAGAGCGGAAAGGTAAGTGCCATTGAGATCATAGATCTAGAGAGCATTTGAAGGCCAGACAGGCCAGACAGGCCTGCACATAACAACACTGCAAGGGCTACCCGAAACCCCCATGAGCACACGAAACTTAAAGCGCATTTGGCTCAAAAATGCCACAGGTTGTATACTGGGAATTGATCCAGGGTCTTCAGGATTCAATGATCTAATCTCTCTGTCCCCAAGTCAGAGAATATAGTTAGAGTCGGTTTCTTTCATTGAGAAATCACTATAACAAGCACATTCGTTAGCAAAAGG
This sequence comes from Epimenia babai, assembly GCA_011762755.2. Taxonomy (NCBI): domain Eukaryota; kingdom Metazoa; phylum Mollusca; class Solenogastres; order Cavibelonia; family Epimeniidae; genus Epimenia; species Epimenia babai. The sequence continues at coordinate 7,270 of WURV02196848.1, read as the reverse complement.
CTGATTATGGAGGTTATTGTTGTGTAAGCCATCCATGGGCCTCTACAAAGATGTTCAGCACCTTTGGTTCTACAGATAACATCCGGCCCAGTATACACACCATGTAACTTCTGGAGACATTTTATATAAATCTCCATGACGATGTGATCATCCACAGAACGCGAGCATCGTGAGCGTGCTTCAAGATCTCACCATGGGCATCGATGTCAAGGTATCAAGCAGACAGGCCATGGTTTCCAGTCTCACAGGTGGCGCGAATACAGATTGGATGCAGTTATATTTAGAATAGATGTCAGTTATATATAGCCTTTGATTACTATTTTTCTGTGTCTGTCTGGGATTCGTGCGAAAAAACATGGAAGATCAATGATTACTTCCTGTTAATCTTGTGGTGTAATCTGTCTTATTACGTTTCCATCGTGTTCACGGATTTGTAGCGTACTGGGATGTAAGCATCTGTTAACTTATTTATTTTAGATTTTGAACCATACATGTTTCACTCACTTGAGCTGTGATTGCAAAAGGTCACCGATGGACACAAGATAATTTTGGAAGTGACCTGCAGTGAATGGATACCTAATCTTTGACCTGCAGTGAATGTGTACCTAATCTTTGACCTGCAGTGAATGTGTACCTAATCTTTGACCTGCAGTGAATGGGTACCTAATCTTTGACCTGCAGTGAATGGGTACCTAATCTTTGACCTGCAGTGAATGGATAACAGAATCAAACCCTGCTGAATTAATGTTCTCTATTAGTATTGTACATTAGACTTATTAGACTAATGACTGCAAACTTTCACTTTCACTAGTACTCTATAATAAATATTATCTATAATTAAACATCTAGGTTTGTGTGATATCTGTGGTCTTATCAGTGTGCATTGTTTTTTGGGGGCAGATAACAGCACCGAAACATTTTGGGAAAGTGGCGATGAGGACAGAAACAAAGCCAAAACAATCACACTGACCATGACCAGCAATCAGATGACCGCTACTCTCGTGTCTGTGCATGTAGACAACTCCCGAGATATCTTGGTGCGTACCAACCAAGGCCCTTCACCCTGGTGTTTGTTGTGCTTTGAGGCCGTCATCGTGAACTCAAGACTAGACAGGCCAATTAGTACTCGAAATACGCAGCGAGTCATTAATTTATTCACCTATTAAACTGTGATGTCATGATAATGATAGGGAAAAATATAGCAATAATTTGATGTTTCAGGATCCGTAAAGTTGGGAAAATTGTTTACACTCTTTTTAAATTTTCACCTGTATAATTATGTATTGTGGCTTTCACCTTAGATTTTTTGTCGGCAATTTGTATTCCCTTTCACAAAAATTAAACAATCTTTACAGATCAGTGCTAGGCAGGTTTTTTATCACAGGGGTATTTAATATACCTATATTTTCAGAACAAGGTATCCCATGTGATATTTTCATCTGGATCTACGGCTGCTGATGACATGAAACCGGTTTCACAGGTACTGAATTTGATTGTTTTTGAAGATTTATTCGATTGCCATAGATTTTAATCTCGTGTGAAGTGGTTAGTAAACACGGACATCAGACGTGTATGTTATCATGCATTATAAAATTTATTCTGTTTATTTCAGGTAGTTCAACACAGTTTTGTTTTATTAGGAAGCCCATAGAATTATTTCATATTTATCAATATTTTTGATTAGTGCTTTCAAGCCAGTAAGTTAAAACAACATTAATATTGTCTTCACATTTCTTAAAATTGGTTGATTAAATCTATCTAACAACTGTAATGTTTAATCCGATATACCATTCAATGGATGTATAATACAATGTATCCCTGTAAAAGTCAGCCTGTTTATTGCAATAATATTACATATTGTAATTTTTTTTAGCTATCCAATTTTTTACGGGTCTTCGTACAAACTTGATGTGATATTTTTGTGGTAATTTTGTGATAATTTTGCGATACTTATGCAATATATCCAGGAACAATTTTTCGATGTTTCTATCACTTGAATATGGTATCAGATCTTTAAAGAAGGTCCTTGTCTCTGTGTAAATTGATGCTAGATGCGCAGGTACCTGTCAGACAACTAGCGTATCTGTGGTCGTCATATAAGGTCGTATGAATTATTGTCTTACATATCAGTTCTTGTTCTATTTAATCATTGTGGTTATTGTCGCATTTCCGACTGTCACTATGGTAACGAGGGCTGTCATGATGTCATAAAATGGATTCCCATTAACATATATAATAAATCAGTACTCGCATACCGTCCATCCAGAACTCTGTGGATGTCCGTCATGCCGGCTGGATCAGCTACGATATAACCGACACTGACGTACGCGTGATCCAGATTCAGCTTAAAGGTCCCGACAATAATCTACGTGTGAGGCAGGTCAAGGTACTTGGTCACACAACTGGCCAGTGCCTTTATTCCCCCTGTGACCACAGTTCCACCCAACTTCAACGCAAGAACTGCGAGGTCGAAACGCTGAGAGTTTTCCGTCTACTCACCTCTCAGGTATGGGGTCACCTAACTTAATTACATCACAGCACTACTCACACATGACCGGTCAATGCATCCCCTCCCCCGTGGGCTATTACTACCTAGCTTCAACACAGCTATTAAAATTCCTCTTCCACATTCACTCCGTTTCTATCCCACTGGAATGATTTTATGTTGTTAATTGTTATTCTGATATGGCATGAAGAATAAATTCTCGTTGTGGTCAAAAGAAAATCATATCACTGGCTTACCCTAACCGTAATCCTCCAATTTCTCCACATTATTTACATTATTTTGGTTATAAATAAACCATTAATAATTTCTTAATATTAGATCATACAGATTTTTAGTGTGAATAAACTGAGCAAATTTTTTTGAGCTCTCTTAATCGGTCACGTGACTTAAATATTGCCTCCAGCGTTTCCAACGTTGATTGCACAGTGGTGGGGAATATCGTCATGCAGATTTGACGCATGGCTTACAGTATCACTAGCAATAATTTCATTGTGTACAGGCATCTTTACCCAACCAAGAAGTGAATCAAATTATGTGTATGAAGTTTACTGCCAGGTGTTTGGCAAACTGCTACAAGGGACCCACTCCAATCAGCTAGATGACCCTAGCCAGGACAGTCCACACCATGATATTGACCACAACCTCAAGGAGCATGTTGTTGGCATTCTTTTTAGCAGGCCCAAGCTGTCTCACCTCCAGAAACAGGTCGATCACATGTCTTGTGTAATTATAGATTCTGTAGAAGTATTCCATCGGTCAACTGGTCAGTAGAATGTTTGAGTGTGTAATTATCGATATTCTTAGGATTATTTTTGAGGTGAGTGCCTCTTGTTGATAATTTCTGATGATTCTCTCAATATGACTTTTTGTTTTTAAATTAGTTTCTCTCTTTCACTCTCTGATTTAGAGGCTTATAACATTTTTATGACTTATATATAGCGGTGACTAGCTTTTTAAGGCGTCAATATACTGGTCATTTACTGGTAGTTCTAGATATGCTACTCTGGTATATGGCAAATAGTGAGGAAGATTCTACTCTTCACTAAGGGAGTTACCAGATACTCATTGAGTTGGACTATTTGTATTATAGAATGTAGTGTGTTGGCAGGTGTGTGCACACATTGTTCAAGCCATACGTAAAGAGACGAGTCACATGCGTGATGAGTGGGAAATTGGCCTAGAGTGCGATCAGCCATCACTCGAGGAAGACATGAGATCCGGGTACGTTGAATGATTCCTAGAGCTACTGGTAGCAGCGATCAGTTGGTGGAGTTGGCCGCAGCGATCCTTCAGTAGGGTTGGATGCAGCGATCAGTTGGTGGAGTTGGCCGCAGCGATCCTTCAGTAGGGTTGGATGCAGCGATCAGCTGGTGGAGTTGGCTGCAGCGATCATTCAGTAGGGTTGGACAAGCGATCAGTTGGTGGAGTTAGCAAAAACGATCATTCAGTGCGGTTGGAGGAGCGATCAGTTGGTGGAGTCGGCTGCAGCGATCTTTCAGTAGGGTTAGCTGGAGCGATCAGCTGGTGGAGTTAGCAACAGCAATCATTCAGTAGGGTTGGGGAGTAATCATTTGGTGGAGTTAGCTGCAGCGATCAGTTTCTTCAGTTAGAAGCAGTAATCATTTGTGGAGTTAGCTGCAGCAATCAGTAGATGGATTTCTGGTGGATATTGACTGTGAAAATTTTTCCATAATATTTATTTGTATGTCATATTTTCGTATTTTCGATACAAGGAGAATGACATGTTGTACATGTGATTGTTGCAGATATTCGGACACCTATTGCTTCGAATTACTGTCTATGGTTCTGGCACTGAGTGGGTCTGGGGTAGGGCGTAGTCATCTCTCCCAGCAATCTCATCTAATACATGACCTGTTTAGCCTCCTTCACACGGGCACTCCAAGGATCCAGAGACAGGTTCATACACACGCACACTTACACACGCATACACACATGCACATACTACACACCCATATATACACACGCACACACTCACATACACAGTTTACTATTTTACATACCCTTCATGTACTTACTAATGCAACCATTCCAATAACATTAGAGCTCTGATTGCTGAAAAATTGCAACATTAAGAAGAATATTCTAGTAACTGGACTAGATTACTTATACTATAGACAACTGAGGAATGGGACTGTACTTAGCAAATACAGGATGATTTTATTATCACCTATGATATTTACATGTATTTATATTATGACCATTGGAGTTTAGGTCAACTGACATGATGGCTAGCCTCCCTCACAGCGTAATATAATTGATGTGATTTACTTAACTCCTATTCGTTAACTTTATATATATATATTTATCCGGACTCATGCTATACATACACACACACACATACACATACACAAATATATATATACGTATATACACACACATCTTTCGTCACATCATTGTGGTGGAAACAGCAACCAGACATGCTTGATTTCGAGAGCATGTTTTGCTGCATTCACGATGACTCGTGGAGATGCCGTATCTTTTCAGGTGGTGGATGTCTTACGCCGTATACTACAAGAAGTCCAGCCTCAAAGTCTCGCCACACTGATGGCCGTGACATCGCTGCCACCGACAGACTACAGTATTGTATCAGCCGTTAACGTTATCCCAGAAGACGTGAAATTTGACGTGGACAGAGCTTCCATTCTCGATGTATTGCTAGCGTGCATCGCTAAAGCATTAACGGTTCAGACAAAAGTCAAGGCTTCGGGGTCAAGCGGTCAGAAGGTCGTCAACACAGTGACATCAGCCTGGATCGAGCACTACCCTAGCATCAAGTGAGGCATCTCATTATGTATGTTTAGCATTTTAGCCTGCATTCCTAAGGGTACTGACTAAAGTGTCATTTCAAATGGTACTTCATTGTAATTATTGTTTATCAAACGAGATATATACAGGCCAGATATAAAAGGTCTTTGTTTCTGGATACTCTGACTGCATATGTATGGACTAAACATAGTATCAAACTTGATACTTTTCTTCGCATGGAGGCGGGGGGGGGGGGTCTCGATAGCTCTGGAGGGTGGTTATGTATGGGGTTCTTCCCCTGATGTTACAGTGTGGGTGAATGGTCTCTGAAAGGTCAGTATGGATATTGTCTCTTATCATATTATTGAAAATAATCATCCAAAAGGTCTGCCCTCTCGTGTTTTTTTCCACCTCATTCAGAACAACCTCAGCTATTTCGTTCATCCTAGTTGCCACATCATACATGAGCTAGTTTTGTATGGGGTCAACGTTGGCTTACACAATGATTACCTTGTTACGATAGCCAATTGCTAACTACCTAACTAATGAACTTGTTTAACTTTATTGGGACACACTAACGCTGCAACAGTAACTGCTGTAACACACTGTTATCACCAATCACCTCCAATCAAACAGAAACAATTATGATACGGATCGTAAGTGGTAAAACTCTAGATCTATCCGTTTCAATGATTGACACCTCTCGTGTCTGCTGATTCACCTGTAGGCGTGGCGGTAGTCGCTGGTGGTTGCGTGGTTCAATGTCAACCACTCTCGCCTCATCCATCATTCAGTTGCTACAAGACATGGCAAGTGTGAGTACAACTTTGATGAAGTCTATCTATCATGGTATAATATAGTTCTCTGTCATGGTATAATATAGAAGCTATATTTCTATTGCCTATATATATATAAAAACATGTCTTGGTACTTCCTCCAGTAGTTATTCGTTTTTGAGATGTGATCCCGGATTTCATGCGCTTCTAGGGTCAAGTGTCACCTGCCTGGACATCACTGACAAAGGCAGCCATTGCTGACGTGATACTCTCACTCACTAGGGTAGAAGAGACATCACGCCTCCCTGACACCTGTATCACCATGCCATCCGTTAGTTACGGTTACTTTCCGCCTTATTGTCTCAGAAATGGCGCATATATTTAAGTACATCTTGAGAACGCAATTTTTTTCAGTTTTCATAACCTTATAGTTCAATAATTACATTGTATATGTTATTGCGATTGTTCATTTTGTTATCCTAATGTTGCGACAAAAATTGTTTATCTTATTCTTGCGACAAAACAGAGATTTTTTCTTCAAAGGTTGCAACAAACAATTTTTCTCCTTATGTTGCGACCAAAATTGTTTCTATTAATGTTGCAACATAAAATATTGCTGACCACACTGACCATAAAAGTCCGTCTGACCATTCTAGGAAATGATATCGCAGGATGGCTGATATACCAAGTTGATTAATGATTCATTTATAGATATAACTTATAGAGTTTCATTGATTAGAAGTGTCTCCGCCAGCCAAGTTAATAAGTGCACTCCAGTCTAATATTTCTTTCTAGTGATGCGACTAGCTGTTACTTTAACAGTAAATTTTCCTGCTTTTTATTTACCTAATGTATGGCTCATCATTGCTATCTGTCATATTTTCCGCGCATTTACACTCACACATGCGCGCTCACACTCACACACGCACTCACATTCACTCACCCACACTCACACATGCACTCACATTCACTCACGCATACACTCACACACACGCACTTACATTCACTTACGCACACACTCACACACACGGACTTACATTCACTCACGCACACGCAATCACACTCACACATGCACTCACATTCAGTTACATTTTTGTTGAAACACACACACAGGGGGGACGCAGTTAGTCGAGTGGTAGGAACACCGGGTTCGAAACTTCCCACTAGTTGACTTTTCTGCGGTGATCCTCAGCAAGTCATTTATCCCCGATTGCTGGAGTAA
>WURV02196847.1:2290-27387 GCA_011762755.2 Epimenia babai | reverse complement strand
GTCCGCGAACTTCCTCGGGCTTGTCCAGCTCGGCTGCATCAAGATGATGCTCAGGGGTTTATGAGATGGCTTCTAGTGTCCTGAGTCCGCGGATTTGTCGTAGTTGGTCTGGGTCTGCCCCTCCACCGTGAGGCCGTGGCCGATTGCCTTTGACGCGGTGGCTTCGAGGTCGTCTCTGCATCGGAACTGTTCATGGTGCGACCACGTCTATGGGGTTTTCCGTAGGCCAGATCGCCGGCCCCAGAACTTTTTCAGCGGCCACACGCCGCTTTACTCGACTGGTTCAGCGGCCGTGTACTTGTTTCTCCGCCGCGATCGCGAGGAACAGCGTCTCATGATTTTTTGTTGATGTTATCTTGGTACGTTGGTATCTTGGTTGCTATGGCGAAAACGATCGAACGGGTCCAGACCGGGGTGCGCATCGAGAAGCGCTTGCTGAAGGTGCTCAAGGGGCTGGCGGAGCATCTCGACCTTTCTCTCGGAGACCTTCTCGAGGGGATGGCGCTGCATTGCTTTGAGAACAAGCCGCCGTTTTCGAGGGGCACAGTGAAGAAGATCGAGCAACTCAAGGCCGTGTATGAGCTCGAGCTGGTCGCGGCGGACAGCCACCGCCTCAAAGAGAAACGAGGGAAGTAGCGTCTCCGCGTAGGCGCGGAGACTGCGACAAGCGCTCCGAATGGAGCTCATTCCGGCTTTACGTAGTCACCCTCGAATTTCTGCAGGTCGTCATCGATCTCATACCACGCTGGCTTGGCAGCGGTATGCAGATGGAGACTGGGTCGAATACCCGGATCGTCATCAAGCGCTGAGGCAGCAACGACGTAGATGCCCGAGTCGGTCGCGAGGTCCCCAAGCGAGCTCCCGCAGTTCTTGCAGAAATAGCGTGAATGCGTCCAGCGGTCGTCGTGGGGGCTTCGACTGAGTTCCGCTTCTCCTCGAACGATCTTCAGATCGTTGACATCACCGATTAGAACCGCGGCGAATACACCCGCAGACTTCCTGCAACGTGAACAGTGGCAATAGCTCAGAGATGACGGTTTGCCCGCAATCTCAAATGCTACTTTCCCACACATGCAACTTCCGTGAATTGGCATTGGGCACGACTCCTAATTGGTGGTGAACATTAGAGCAGTGTCTAGCGTTCGTCAACCGGTCGCCGTAGCTTCGTTCGCGGGTGCCGAAGGGTCGCCCTGCGGGGCCCTCTTTGGAAGCGGTCGAACTAGTGTTCGGCCGCTGGCGAGGCGGGCCGCGGAGGGCCTCGCGGATCGTGCCCGCTATGGTCAGGCGAGTACGTCTACGTTGCCTCCATGCCAAGGTCCAGCCGAGTTTCCACGCACGTCTCCGTGCGAGGGTCGTCGGCGAAGTGCTCGAGCTTGCCCGACAGCGCGGTGCGCCACGCGGATGCGCCGGGTCTACAGCGCGCCGCGAGCGGCTGCGGCGACTCGCTGAACACGGGGTCCATGTGTGACCGCGTTGTGCGTCAGACTGGTGACCGTCGCGATTCGCTGGGCGTACGAGGCCGCTTGTTGGATCGCAGGTGAGCCCGTGGCGGCACTCACCGCTTCGAGGGGGGCACGCATCGCATTGACGCCACCGTGGGCCATCCCCGTCAGCGTGGATGTCTGGGTGGCCGCTGGATCCCGCGACGCCGTCGCGAACGAATTGACGAACGTCGCACCGGTTTGTACGGCGGTGGCTGCCGCCCGTATCGTCCCCGTTGTGTGGGCGGTGGCCATTGCAGCCGCCCCGCCAGCGAACTGTACGGCACCGTGGGCCAGTCCTCCCCAGGTGCCGCCAGCACCAGAGTTGTCGTACATCTGACGTGCCCCCGAGTACATGCTGTAGATGCCAGTGGCGGTACCGGCCAAGCGCATGACATGGGGTGCTGCACTCGAAACGGCGCTCGCTATCCCGCTCACATCCTGACCTACGTGTGAAGCGAGACTCGAGACGCCATGGGTGAAGTAGTCGTAGAAGCCGCTCATCATTGTGACGACGCGCAGAACGGAAGGATGTGATGCGAGGCGATTGCCCCGCGGCGTCTCCGAGGCATAGCGCCCTGCGAGGCCGAGAGGTCGTTGACGGAGCCGTTGCGCGCTCAGTCAACGACTCCTCGTTGGGCGACTATGCCGTAATCGCGTCCAACGACCCTTGCAAATGTTCGAGGTCGTCATTGATCTTGGCGCAGGCGTCATCCAGTTTCCTGCGCGCCTCGTTCAGGTTCTCGATCCAGTCTCTATCGGCCTCGATATGGGTAATGGCCTCATCGAGTGCGTCCTCCGCCGCATTGAAAGACTTGCGTGCCGCGTCGAGGCCGGGTCGAGCCTCCTTGTGTCTCTTGGCGGCGGTGGCTGCTCCCGCAACCACGTTCTTTGCCTTGCGGGCTCCCTCGAGGGTCTCGTGGAGTTGCTGGTGCCACTTCCTGAGGAGCTTGCGACGGCTCTTGCTCTTCTCGCCCTCGACGTCTTCCTTGTCGAGTCCACGCTTGGTCTGGTCGAGTGCATCTTTGGCATCGTGCACGCGCGCTCCCGCATTGTTCCCCGCGGACTCGGCATTCATGACCACGGCGGGTACAAGGCGAAGCAGCGGTTCCCAGAACATCTGTGCCAGCGGTGCTTGCAACAGGCCGGCCGGGGCCATCGTGGCCAGCTCGTGGCGCAGCGAGGTGACTTCGGCAAGGATTTGTGGCATCGATTCTTCCAGGGCGCAGATTCGATCATGCTCAGTGTGCGATATTGTTGTCATTGACTCGTGTCCTCATTCAGAGAAGCCGCGCTCGACCTATTCGAACGACTGCTTTCCTACAGAGCCATGGACGATCGGCCGACAATTCGTGACGTATTGAAAGCGACCAATGCCTCCGCCGAGTCGTAGCGGAGTCGACGTCTCGGACGTCAGTCCTCGTCGGGTAGCCGCGTCGCTCGATTGGTCCCGCCTGGGAACAGAGCTTGTGCCGATCCGTCGTGGGGATCGATCCGCTCCGCCAGCAACAAACTCACCAATAGGTCGCCGACGATGGTCGCTCGGTCAATGCGTACCGGGTCTTCACCACAACGCCCGACTGTAAATGTCTGAAACTCCAACCCTTCGGGCTCCTGGTGAAGCGTTTCGACGAGCAATCGGTCGTCGACGCTACCCGTGAGCCCTCCGAACGAGCCGCCCTCGAGGAGGGTCCATGGGTCCGCGGAGTCGCAAGACGGAGCGGTGGATCCATCCGTCGCGCCGCAGACGGGCAACAAGGCCAGCGCCCCGATTGCGGCAACGGATCCACAGACTAGAGCTCCACAGCGATGCATAGAGTAGAGGTAGCGCGCGTGCGGGCCAACTGTCGGGACTCTTCGTGGGCTCGGTTGCGCCGGCCAGCGAGCCACTATTACGGGTGCTGGGGGACCTCTGCGACCCACAGCCCTGCACGTTCGTGGCTGAGATCGCCGACGGCATACACCACAAGATCGTCCACTATCGACGGGGTGCCGTCGGCACGCGCGCCGCCGTTGAGAGCCTCTAGATCGCGATGTACGTCGTGGTCGATGGCGACGGGGCTGCCGTCAGCGCCCACCCACATGAGCGTGCCGTGTCTGTCGTTGAGAAACTGTGGGTTTGCGACGCCCAGTATTGCGCCCTGGGTCGTGCGTATCGGTCGGGCGGTGCCTGTGAGCACGGTCTGGGGGGAAAATGTCGACGCGCTGAACTCGACGATGGAGTACGTCGATGGTTCAGAGTCCGCCTCGGGGTACAAGGCCCACCCGCGAGTATCGTCCGCCCAAAAACCATACGGTGAGCCATCCATCAGGGGCTCGATACGCGGGTAGCTCAGAGCGCTCACGCCCGGACGAATCACGCCGGTCTCGCCGTAGCTTTCGTTCGTGACGACTACCGAGTCGCCGATGCGCCCCTCGACGGTGAGCTGATGCGGAAACGCGTGCATCTCTAGCGATGGCAGCACAACCACGACGGCACGGATGTTGATGGGCGGGTCGATCGCGTCTCCAAACCTTGGCTCTGCAGAAACCACTCCATCGTAGGAAATCTCCACCGTCTCCCCAGCGGCGGCTTCTCCGAGCCAGAACCGCTCCTCCACGCCAGTCTCACGGTCGAGGATGAACCAGTGCGTGGGCGCGGTCTCGGTCTCACCACCCGCGGACCAGGCGACAAAGCGGCCGTCTTCACTGGCATCGAAGTGCGCGACCCCTTCGACAATGACCTCGATAGTCCCCGTCCGTGCGTCGACATCAACCAGCTCGGCATCGGTGGTGATCGCCAGGACGTGGCCCTGGGCGTTCGAGAGCACGTGCGGCGCGTGCTCGGTGCGGACAAGAGTCTCGACCTCCGCTGGGGCATCGGGGTGCAGCCGTGCACGCACCAGTGCGCGGGGCCCTCCTTCGGGCTCTGAAATCGTAACGATGAGGGAGTCGGGAGCCTTCTCATCATCCGCGTCTGGGGCGGATAGGAGAGTGGAGAGCGGAGAGTGACAGCCTAGGTCTGGGTTTCGGAACCCACTGAGTTCGACGCTCGGATCGAAGACCACCATCCCCTCGGCGTCGCAGCCGACCCACGGCTCGCTCCCAAGGGGGGGTCTCAGACGGCGCGAGCTCTCTGCTATCACACGAACATCACCACCGCAGGCACCCACCGATACAAGCCGAGACGACTCGATGATCGGCAAGTCGTCGGCGCTCAACGGAGCCCCGGCCGGCACTGGCCGATCGTAGCGGTGGACGTTGATGAGCCAGCGATCGCCGTGCGGCGCGACGACCGGGAAGGCGGCGGGACCCGGCTGAGAGCTGAGCAACCCGGCGATGCGCTCGTCGAGGGCCAGCGGGAGAAGCTGGATCGGCCCCTCCTGCCCGCATCGCTCCGCGAGCGTTGTCGGCTCCCCCGGGGGGCCACAGGCCATCCCCGCGAGGCATACCGCCATCGGAATCCATCTCCACCGCAACATCAAGCAATCGGAGGCTAGCACCAAATCGCGGCCGAGCGACGTGGACAGAGCGTCCCGCCATGGGTCCGGCAGTCGACGGCCGGGCTCGCCCTGTGGCTCCTGTGTGGTGCAGCGCGACAGTTTCGTCGTGCTGCTGGTCACGTGTCGCTCACAGCACGTGGGCGCTGTCCGACGCGGGGCCGTGGGGCTTCCGTGCGGTCGCGGGACGCAATGCCATCCAAACCAGCCCGACGTAGAAGACCGTCTCGCCGACCTCGTCGAGCACCGCCTCCCACCGCGGCCAACCCAAAGTGCCGACGAAAGAAACGGTCGCAAGGATGCCAAGCCCGATCGCGTCGGTTCGCCGTGGAAGGCGTCCGCGGCCGTGGCCTCGTCGCCAACCCTCGACGCCGACGAGGTACAGGGGAGGGAGTGCGAAGAGGAGGTAGCTCGCGCCGCCCCAGGCGTTGTGCAGATTGCCGCCGCGCGAGTTCCAGCCATACACGCCGCCCCAGTCGAGCTCTTCGCCGAGCAACAGCACGCACAGCAGGCTCAACCCGACGAGCGTCGCCCGTTCACGCTTGGTCGAGTCCTGTGCTCGTGCGGCGGCGACGGCCCAGGCCACGCTCGCCAGCGCCAAGAGCACATGGGACAGATGCTCCAGTGCGCCTTCCTTCTCCGCGAGGCTCGCGGCCGCCGAGGGCCACAGGCTTGCGAATCCGACGAAGGCGAGCACACCTACGAGCACGACTACGAGCACGCTCGACTACCTCCCGCCCGGCCGCGGACCGAGCCAACCGCCTCCACCTCGATGATCGGCGTTGCTCGCCACTACGTGATCCGTTGTACTTCGGAATCGCGTACGCAAAGGTGGGGCGCGGCCAACTGTCGCGCATGATGTCGTGTTCGCGGGATACCGTCGTCGTCGGGGCCACCGCGGCGGGAGGCGGCTCGATCGGAGCTTCGGGCATGAGTTCCAGCGGCGATCGGCCTGCATTTGAACTCAATGAAAACAAATGGTTATGCGCGAGGTGAGGGAGCCTGATAGGCTTCGCGGGGTCGACGCGCGATGGTTTTTATCGACATGCCCCGCAAGGAGATCACGCTCAAGCTGGTCTACTACGGGCCCGCACTGAGCGGGAAGACGACGAACTTGCAGCAGCTTCATCGTCGGATGACCAATCATACCGACGGCGAGCTGGTGACGCTCAATACCCGCGACGATCGGACCCTGTTCTTCGACCTGCTTCCGCTGCGGCTGTCGCTAGGGCAGGGGCTGTCGCTTCGGATCAAGCTGTTTACCGTTCCCGGCCAGGTCATCCACAACGCCACGCGGAAGATCGTGCTTCAAGGTGCTGACGGCGTCGCGTTCGTGGCGGACTCCCGCTTGTCGCAGACGCGGGAGAACAACGAGAGCTTCGCGAACCTGCGGGCGAACCTTCGCGACAACGGAATCGCGATGAGCGAGATCGGCACGGTTATTCAGCTCAACAAGCGCGACCTTCCTGGGATCCGCAGCGACGAAGAGGTGGAGAAGATCCGCGCTCGTGGCAGCGAGCCGGTCTTCACGGCGGTGGCGTTACGCGGCGAGGGGGTCGCGGAGACCTTCTTGGGGCTCGCGGCGGCATCGTGGCGCAAGCTCGAGCGCCGCTACCAATTCGAAGAACGCTTTGGGGCAAGCCCCGATGCCGTGCTGGCCGAGGTCGCGCGCGCGGTCGGGATGGCCCGGACGAGGCCCGGATGAACCCCGTCGACAGTCGTCCTGCCTTGGCGGACCTCATCGGTGATCGCGATGTGGAGCGAGCCCTTGTGCCGTTCGTCGTCGGGGGTATCGAGGGGCTGGCGGTGTTCTGCGACGACGGCCCGCGTCACGCGGTCGCGAGCCGTCCTGGTTCGGCGCTGACACGCTGGGACACGCTTCCCCCCGAGGCTCTCGCCGCGCTGCGTGGGGGAGGGGAGCGCTCGTTCGGTGTAGAGGGGATCCGCTGTGAGGTGCGGCCGTTGTTTGCGGGGGCCGACCGGGTCGCGGTGCTGGTGGTCGCGCGTCGGGTCGACTCGGGCGGGGCGATCGAGAACCGCCTCGCGGACGCGGTCGCGGGGATCATGGGGCAGCTTCTCCAGGCCTCGTTTGCCGCCTGGGTCACCTCGGAGATGCACCTGGCGGCCAGCGCCCAGTCCCACGAGGAGATCACCGCCCGCAACGCCGAGCTCGAGCGTGCCGTCGATCACCTCCAGCACCTCGACAAGCTCAAGAGCAATTTTCTCGCGACGGTCTCGCATGAGCTGCGGACGCCCCTGACCTCGGTGATCGGTTTCTCTGAGATGCTGCTCGAGGGGCTCGCGGGCGCCCTCAACGACGAGCAGCGCGAGTACGTGGAGACGATCTTCGGTCGCGGCGAGGAGCTGCTCGCCCTCATTTCTCACCTTCTAGAGCTATCGCAGCTCGAAGAGGGGTCCGTGCGTCTCGATCTCGCGGCGTGCTCGGTGGAGTGGATGTTCCAGCGGGCTCTAGAGACGGTCGGCCTCTCGGCTCAGCAGGCCGGGCTGTCGCTGGAGATCCAACCGGCCCTCGTCGGCGCGGTGGTGGCCGACGCCGACAAGATCCATCGCGTGCTGCTCAACCTCATCGGCAACGCGATCAAGTTCACGGCTGAGGGCGGCGAGATCGTTGTCGAGGCACAGCGCGCCCCGATCCGCCGACCGTTCCAAGAAGAGACTCTCTTCGGTGAAGAGGACCCTGACGCCGTGCGGATCACCGTTCGGGACAATGGCATTGGAATGGCCAAGGACCAGCTCTCGCGGGTGTTTGAGGCCTTTTATCAGCTCGATGCAGGTCCCACGCGGGCGCATGGCGGGGCCGGACTTGGCCTATCGATCGTGCATAGCTTGGTGGTCGCACATGGCGGCGAGGTCTGGGTCGACAGCGAGCTCGGCACGGGAACGGCCGTGCATTTCACTCTGCCGTCGGCGTCTTCGGATGCCGTGGAGTAGGCGTGAAGCGATCCGTACGCGATCTGGGGATCGTGGAATTTCGATCTCCAAAACGGAGATCGAACGGCAACAAACCGAGATCGATAGGCGTTGTTGAGCGCAGGTTCCCCTAGCCCTCGACCGATCCTTGCGGCAAGCTGTCGCTCATCGCCACGTGGCGAATGGATCGAAAAGCGATGAAGGTGCAGCACCAGCTCGAGGCATTGGAGCGACTCGCGGAGTCGATCTCAGTGCAGGTTAGCTACGAGCCGATGGCCGGCCTGGTCCAACGGACGGGCGGGCTGTGTCGAGTCCGAGGTCAGTACCGGGTGATCATGGATCGCCGGCTCAAGACTCCCGACCGCGTGCAGATCCTGGCCGAGGCCCTGCGTCGGTTCGATCTGTCTGAGCAAGAGCTCTCGGCCGAGCTACAGCCGCTGCTCCAAGCGAGCTAGCCACTGGGCGCCAGCGAGGGTCGAGCGGCCTGGGTCGCCCGGTTTGGCGGCGTAGAGCCGCTCTTGCGTACCTGTGCGGGTGAGTACCGTGCTCAGGGGCGCAGCATCTTCTCGATGACGGGGCTGTCGCCGATCAGGGCTTCCACCTCCGCGCGCACTGCGTCAATCGTCTCTGGCGTCGCTCCTGCGGGCACCCGAGCCCGTACGGCGGCTTCAATAAGGGTCGCCCGGGCCGTGTCGGTGTCGATGGATCCGTTGGCGAGCGCCGCCGCGATTGCCTGCGTAGAGGCAGCACTAGCCGCGCTGGCGGCATTTTGCACCGCCGTGGACGCACCGACCACCGCCGCTGCGGAGGCGTGCACCGCCTCCGCCGAGGTGGCCGAGGCAGCGCTGACGTCTTCGGTTCCGTCGGTCCCGGGGACGGATCGGGGGCCGCTGCCTACAGGGCGGAGTGGGTCCGTGACGTCGTTGTCTCCCGAATTCGGCATAGCTTCACCTCCGAGTGTATCATCGGCCTCGTTTTGATCTTGTTGCACGCACCCGACCCGAGTGTCCCACGGCCCCCGTGGGCGTACCGGTCGTCCGCCCTGCCCGATGGCGCCATGGTCACGATGACCGATGGCGCCGCATGCACGCGGCCGTTCTTTGCGGGTGCCCACCCACGCCCCAGTGATGGGCGTTATTGGAGCCGTCGGTGAACACTCCCACGGAGTACGGACCGTACCTGCTGCTCGAACGCATCAGCGTTGGCGGCATGGCGGAGGTCTACAAGGCCAAAGAGTATGGGGTCGAGGGATTCGAGCGGACCGTCGCGGTCAAGCGCATCCTTCCCCACGTCGCGGAGGATGATGAGTTCATCGCGATGTTCAAAGATGAGGCGAAGATCGCCGTTCAGCTCAACCACGGCAACATCGCCCAGATTTACAACCTGGGTAATGAGCAGGACAGCTTCTACATCGCGCTCGAATACGTAGCGGGCAGAGACCTCCGCGCACTCTTCCAACGTGGGCAGAACCAGGGCCGGCCGATGCCGATAGCCCAGGCCTGCTACATCATCATGAAGATCTGCGAGGGCCTCGACTACGCCCACAACAAAAAAGACAAATACAGCCGCCCGCTAAGCATCATTCACCGCGACGTCAGCCCTCCGAACATTCTCGTTTCGTTCGAGGGTGAAGTGAAGCTCATCGACTTCGGCGTCGCCAAGGCGGCCGGTCGTGCGTCGCGAACCCAGGCCGGAATCCTCAAGGGCAAGTTCGGCTACATGTCGCCCGAGCAGGTCCGCGGAATGCCGCTCGACCGCCGCAGCGATGTGTTCTCGGTGGGGGTGGTGCTCTTTGAGATCCTCACGGGCCAGCGCTTGTTTCAGGCGGAGACCGACTTTGCCACCTTGGAGAAGGTGCGCGCGGTCGAGGTTCCGAACCCGTCGTCGGTCAATCCAAACATCGTCAAAGCGCTCGAGACGATCATGTTCAAGGCGCTGACGCGGGAGCCCGAGCAGCGCTACCAATCGGCGATCGAGCTGCACGACGAGCTTCAGGCGTTCATGTTCGCCCAGGGGCTGTTCTACAGCCGCAAGGACCTGGCGGCGTGGATGCGCGAGCACTACGCCCGCGAGATCGAGTCCGAAAAAGAAAAAGCGGCCGCGCAAGCGGACCTGCGACCCGAGCAGTTTCGGCCGAAACCAAAGCGTGCGCGTACGACAGGCGGGCCACCGCCGCCACCGCCTCCCGCTCGGCCGCCACCACCGCCGCCCCGTGGTCGCGCTCCCAGTCGTGCCGCGCCGCCCACCGCAGCGCATCAATCTCTCGACATCCAAAGTCGCGGCCCGAAGAAGGCGGGCAAGCGCAAGACGATGGTGATGACCACGTCGCGCAACCTGCCGCCACCGCCGGGCAAGGGACGTCCTCGGCCTGGTGCAGCGGCCAAGGCGGCCGCGCCCGCATCGAGCTTGCCGCGACCCAAAGCGGCTGCCCCTCGGCCGCGACCCAAGCCCGTTCCCAAGCCGACCGCGAGCTATGCCTCCACGGGTGCGCCTGCGTCGGACCTTGAATGGGATGACGACGAGCTCGAGACTCGGCTCTTTGAAGGCGACGACGACGCTGGGGCAGCCGGCGTAGGCGGCGCGGTCAACAAGACGCCCGCTCCCGCTGGTGGTGCGCCCACAAAAGTCGATGGCGCCAATCGTCTGCCCTCGGTCATCCCGGCGCCGGGTGTGGCCGCAAAGACCGACCCAGGCCCCGACAAGGGCATGACGATGGTCCCTGGGGCGATGGTCAATCCGCCTCTGCCCGCGCCCGCGCCAGCCCCCGCACCGATGCCCGCGCCAGCTCCTGCGGCGGCGCCGGTTCAGTCGATGCCGCCCGTGGTCGCGCCCGCTCCCAGCGGACCGGCCTACGCCCCTTCGGCTCCGAGCGCGATGCCACCCGCTCCGCAGCCGGCCGGCCAAGCGGCGCCTGGCTACCCTCCCACGAGCGGTGCCCCGATGGCCGCCGCTGCGATGGCCCCCGCGATGGGTCCCGGTCATGTGCAGCCGATGGGTCCTGGCTACGCCGACCCGGGCCGGCCAAAGAAGTCCAACGTCGTTCCGATCATCATCATCGTCATCGCCTTGCTCGTGCTCTTTGGAGCCGGTCTCGGTGCGATCTACGTGTTGCTCAAAGATGGCAAGAAGGCTGCCTCCGACAGCGGTGATGATCCGATCGAGGTCGCCAACGACTCCGCGGCCGCGGCCACAGAAGCAGCGCTCACGATCGCCGCGACACCGCCCGATGCGGTTGTCGCTGTGGATGGCAAGCCCGTATCGGGCACCGCGCCTGTCGTGACCTCCGTGACGCCCGGCAAGCACACCGTGAAGGTGACCCACGCTTCGTATCTCGACTTCGAGACCGAGGTGGATGTCTCTGAAGGCGGCCTGAACTTGCCAGTCAAGCTCGCGGCCAAGCAGGTGACCGTCTCGTTTGAGGTGGCACCCGCCGACGCCACGGTGAACGTACTGGCGGGAGGGACGGTCGTCGCGTCTGGGACGGGTGGCTCGTTGCTGCCGATCACGCGCGACGCGGCGGCGACCTACGAGCTGGAGGTCAGCGCCAAGGGGTACACCTCGCAGCGACAGCCGCTGACGTTCACGGGGGATGCCGCGCAGACGGTGAAGGTCGCGCTCGTGAAGGGGGTGGACACGCCGACGACGACGCCGACCACTCCAGTGGAGAAGCCGACGCCGACGACGACCCCGACCACCAAGCCGAAGCCGAAGCCGAAGCCCAAACCGAAGCCAAAGCCCAAGGCGAAGCCCAAGACGGCGACGCTGAAGATCGGTACCAAGCCCGGGGTTCCTCCTGCGAAGGTCTATGTCGATGGCAAGTTTGTCGGCACGACCCCCGTCAAGAGCGTGCCCGTGACCGCTGGCTCGCACTCGGTCAAGTTCACGTGGACCTCAGGCCGGGCACCCAGCAGCCAGAGCGTCTCGATCGGCGATGGTGAGACCAAGGTCGTCCGTGGCGGCTAGCCGACCTCGCTGACAATGGTCCACTGACGAAGGGCGCGTTCCTGCGGGAGCGCGCCCTTCGTTTTTGGCCCACGCCGCTCTAGTGTCCTGAGTCAGCAATCCGCTACATAAATAACGTCGCCCCCGCGTCCCCGAATCTTCGTTGCTCGTCAGTCACTTATGCCCGACAAGTCATAAGACAGGTCTAAGTGCTTGATTTTATTGTAGACCGACCACCGGAGACCCGCCGTTTCCAGCATTTCTCCAGTTTTTCGGGGGTCGCATCAGCTCCACCGCCTCACGGGTGCCCGTGGGACTGAGGTGCATGTAGCGTTCTGTCTCTTTGATGTCCGCGTGGCCGGCCAACTTTTTGATCGTGTTGATCGGCACCCCACGCATCGCGAGGTGAGAGCAGAACGTGTGCCGAAGGATATGAGGGCCTTCGACCTTGAGCCCCGCCTCTTCCTGCACCTTGCCGAGCCACGTCGTGACCGTGGTCCCGCTCGGCCGCGTGTTGTTGGAGGTGCACAACACGGAAGGCCCACGCAGATGACGATGCTTGGTCAACGCGTTTTCAAGTCGCTCGAACAGGGGGAGGGTTCGTGCACTGCCTCCCTTGGGCGGCGCTTCATCATCCGTGCCCCAGATCCGACGTGCAACCATCAGACTCCCGAGGCGCATGTCGATGTCGCGCCACTCCAGACCTCGAAGCTCACCGCGACGTAGGCCTGCCTCGCCGCCCAGCAGGACGACCAGCACCAAGTTGGGATCGCCGAGGCGTTCGGCCGCGAGGATTAGGCGATCAAACTCCTCGAAGTCGTAGAAGCGATCCTCGGGGGCGGGCTCCTTGAGCAGCTTGATCTTCGTGGGCACGGCTTGAATCACCTTCCAATCGACCGCGATGTTTAGCGCCCCACGAAGGTGGGCCAGCATCAAGTTGACCGAAGACACCGAGTGATGGCTTCGATCGGCTTTCAGTTGCTGGATGTCCTCGGGGGTGATCCGATCGAGCCGTTTGCGCCCGAGCGCGGGGAGCAAGTAGTTGGTGAACGAGCACTTAATGTTCTTGATCGAAGGTGCCCGCAGACGGTTCGCCTCGCAGTGGCCTGAGATGTAGCGGGGGAAGAACTTCGCGAGGGTGGGTACCTCCTTCGTGGCGACGTCCGGCCGAGCTTCATCGTCCGGCGCCGTGCTTGTGTAGTGTTGAATGAGCTGCCGCTCACGCTCCTCACCCCATCGTCTGGAGGCCGACTTCGACGGAAACGGCGACTTCTTTCGTTCGCGGATCCTCGGTCTTCCTGGAATGGTGAGCATGATGTCGGCTTCCCAGCCGCGTCGTTTGTAGGGTCGTATCGTGACGGTCATCGCTGATTCCTTCTTCCGGGTCAGCAACACCGCGTGTTTTTCCGACGCCCACTATAGCACTGTGAACTTCGGCCGCGATGCAGCGGACTAATTTGCACTGGTAGCTGCACGGGCATCACTACGTGTCCGCACTCCACCAGGTGCAGGCGACTTGGCTGCCTACCCCACGCGCTGCTCGTCGAGCCAACGAAGCAACACGCCAGCATCGAAAAGGATCCGGCGAGAGAGCCGGATCATGCCGGGGATCTGTCCACGATCGATCTTCGCGTACACAGCCTTGCGGGTGGTTCGTAGCAGCTCGGCCACCTCATCGACGGTCATCAATCGAGGCATGGCCGAAGCCTTCCGAGCCTCCGCGGGCGGCGTGTGGGGAGCCGTTCGGGCGGGCGTATTGGGGCGTCTGGGGGGTGATTTTTTCCTGCGGGGCATCGTGTCGGGTCCTTCAGTTACGGGTTGCTCTTCGCTGGGGGTTAGGGGGTTGCTTCATCAAGACGCGCGAGCGGAAGCAGGCTTGGCCCCGTGGGGCTCAGGCTGATCCGATGCTGGTCTGTCGGGCCCTCGGCGATGTAGCCCTCCTCGGTGTGGCGAAGCCGAAGGGTGAACCCGGTCGACGCGGCGCGACGGATTGGAAAGCGAGGGTCGACAAACAGCGCGCCGCTCCGCTCGCTCTCAATGACGGCGAGGGGTTGAATCCACGCGCTCTCGCCTACCGCGAGCGTCCGAACGTTCCGAGGGATCCGTGCCGTGGGGGCTTGGCCAAACTCCGCTGCCTGCCATTGTTGGCCCGCATTCCATCCACTGCGAAACGCGACCTCGCGAGACAGCAGCAGAAATTCAGTCACGCCCGGAGGGACGTCCGTGGGCATGGCCACGTTGTCGAGGCTCTCGACGAATGTGTCGTAGTCACGAGCGGTTGCTTCTTGTTTGTGCATGGGGGTGTCCTTTCTTCATCAACGGTTGGGGAATGGGGCACCCGTACAGCGGGCGCCCCGACGTACGGGTCTACTTGGAGAGGAGGTACAGGCCGCCTACGACACTCGCGGCGAGGCCTACGGTCGTCGCACTCACAGCACGTGCGGGCGTCTTCTTGGTCGCGGGGATTCGGTGAACGAGCCGCACTTCCACGGGCTGAGGAGGACTCGGGGGGACTGGATCGCCAAGCGTGCTCGGGCCAATCGCCAGCGTCGTCTCATGGCTCGGGCCAAGGGCGGAGCACGCCACGCCTTCGTGAGCGCACCGCTGTCGTAGCTCGTTCTTGAGGTCGCCTTCGGGCACGTCATCGAACCGGACATTGCGCCACTCGCCCGTCTCAAATACTGCGCGCACGCTCTGCTCCCAGCGCTTCCACATGGGGCCCTTCTGTGTGCGAGTACCGATCGCTCGGAAGCGGGGTTGACCGTCGACTTCGCTGTCGTCGACGGTCATGCATTGAAGCGACCGCAACGTCGCGTCCTGCCGCTCCGCGAGGTTGGTGAGCGCGCGCCCGGGAATCGTGTCATCCCAATCGATGTTAGACAGGTCCCACGCGCCGTCCCGATCGATGCGCTGCGGGTCGAACAGCGTCATCATGTAGTCCCGGTACACCGAGCGATGGCCCGTGCCTACGATCGGTACTTGCTTGCCCCGCTTCGCCCTTCGACATTCGCCGACGCCGTACATCTGGGAGAGGCACTTGTGGGTGGTTGACCCGAGTTGATGCGCAGTGATGGATGTCGACCAGCCATCCAAAACCGTGTCGCCAAACTCGATGGCGGACCGTAGGTAGTCCGCCCATGCGCGGCGGGCTTCGGTCGCGTCGACCGAGAACATGGCGGGGCCCCCTGCGACGATCATTTCCCACCACTGCACCGCCGCCAAACGAGCCGTTGGGTAGTAGTTGCCGAGGTCCCGAAAGTCTCGCGCTCCTCGGGTTCGCAACTCCATCGCCCCGTGGAGGTTGCGAGTCCCAGGGATGAACCCGAGGCCCGGCGAGTCAGGAGTCGCCCCGAGGCCCCCCGTATAGACGGCCCACCCGGCCCAAGTGTCGTCGCCCGGGTTGACCTCCTGCGGGGTGGCCTTGAAGTCGGAGGGCGAGCGAGCGGGGTAGCGCGGCGACACGATCCACTGCGCGTTGTAGGCCCCGAGCTGGAGCATCATCGTGCGCGCCAAGACCTCGTCGGCGCCCTGGCTCCACTGCGCCAGCGGTAGGGTCCCGATGCTCGCGAGCGCTTTTCGTGCGTCGGCTTCGCGACGGTCGCGGACCGTATCGACGATGCCAACGACCAACTCGACCACACTTGCAATCGCTTCGAGGATCCACCCCACGATAGGGATCCATCCGAGGGAGTCCAGGGCCATCTCGAAGGCATCTGAGCCCAGGATCGTCTTGGCAACGCTGAGACCGTTGTAGAGCGCCTCCGCGGAGTCCCGATACAGGTTGGAGATCGCCGTGAGCTGGTGGTGGACGAACCCCTGGCGGATCCCGACCCGGCCCACGGCGATGCGGAACGCGGTGGCGACGTTCCGCATCGCGAGCTGGGCAACCTGCTGCCCTCCCCACAGGTCCGCGGCCAAGGCGGGATCCGCCGTCATCCCAAAGACCGACAGGTCGGGCAGCCGCGACGACCATTCGAGGGGATCGCCGCCGCGACCGTGGAAGATCGACGACGACGACGTGAGGGCCTCGGCGTTGAAGATCATAGGCCGCACAGTTCCTTCTTCACCGCCGTCATCGCAGACGCCCAGGACATCCACACCCAATGCGGCGAACGCTTGTTGCCGTCGATGTTGTCCTCTTGTGGAGGCCACAACTTCCCAACCTCGTAGTAGCGCTCCAGACTCGCCGCCACGATCTCGACCATGACGGGGTTGTCGATCGGTGCGGCAAACTCACCGCCGAGGGGGTCTTCTACGGCGAGGCACAGGTTGGAGAACGTTGGGCTGCCTCTGCGTTCCCACTCCTCGCGCGCGAGCGCGGCAATGGCCAGATCGGTCTCGCCCTCGATCCAGAATTTCTTGCAGACGCCGTTGTTGTCCCACGCACCCCGACCGCCCTCGATTCGGCACATGCGGCCCGGCTTTGGCGAGGGATACAGGGGAGGCCGTGGTGGCCCGGGTGGGATCACGACCAACTCCATCTTTACCGCGGGCTCGTCGTCGGTCTTGGAGCCACGGCGCGCGAGTGCGAGTAGGCCCAACGAAATGAGAACGATCGGAAGGACCATCGGCTAGACCCCGAGCCCTTTGCGGACGGTCAGTTCCAACTGTTGCTGAGCGGGGGTCGGCCCACCCGTATCAACAGAGGAAGATTTCGTTCGGGGCTTAGGACTCGCCGCTCTTGCGGGCGGAGTGACGAGAGCAGGCGGCACGGGCTCCGGGGTCTTGGGACGTGCGAGTGGCGGTCGAGCTCTCCGTACGGACGACCGTGGCGGTCGGGCAGTCTTGCCCTGCCTGAATGCGTCAACGTCTGCGTCCGATGGAGGAATGGAGCCGCCGCTCACCAGGGGCACCTGCGCTTCGACGACCCATCGGCAGAGCGCAGGAATGTCGCCCTCCCGTGCTGCGACGAGGACCTGCGACGCCATCTGGGGTGTCATCGTGCCCGGCCCGCAGTGCTCGGGTGGAGTGCCGTGGCGACTGGCGGCCATGGTGCACCCGGCCTTGCCCACGAGGTGACCGTGCCCACCGATGCGAAGGAGACCGGGCGCTTTGATCTCCGCGATCCGCTGTAGCTCTTCGCGGATTCCCATGACCGTCCCCGACGTCCCTGCCAAGCGCTGTTGCAGCGTCTTGATCGCGGGAGTCACGACTTGGATTGCGTCGAGGTCTTCGCGAAGGGCGTCGATGGTCGCTTGGTCCGACTCCAAAGCCGCGGCCAACCCGGCCAGTTCGTGCAGTTGAACATCAAAGCCTCCCGCAATGTTCGCGGCCTGCGTGTTGACGGTGGCGATCCACTTGTCGGTCTTCACGATCGCGGCATCGAGGTCGGAGAGGAAGCGGCGTAGACCGCTCTCGCCTCGATACACAGCCGGCGACTTCCGACGGCTCGAGGCCCTCTTCGCGGGTGCGCGACGTGGCGTCGACTTCTTCGTGGTTGTTCGACGCGAGCGTGCCTTCTTGGCAGGCGAACTGCGTGTGGCGCTCCTCCGTTTGGTCACTTTCCTCTTGGCGGCCTTCTTCTTGGTGGGAGCCCGACGTGTGGAGGTCTTCTTCTTGGTCGTCTTCTTCTTGGCAGCCTTCTTCTTGGTGGGGGCCCGACGTGTGGCGGTCTTCTTCTTGGCGGTCTTCTTCTTGGCGGTCTTCTTCTTGGCGGTCTTCTTCTTGGCGGTCTTCTTCTTGGTCGTCTTCTTCTTGGCAGCCTTCTTCTTGGTCGTCCTCTTCTTGGCGGTCTTCTTCTTGGTTGTCTTCTTCTTGGTCGTCTTCCTCTTGGTCGTCTTCTTCTTGGCGGTCTTCTTCTTGGTCGTCTTCTTCTTGGCGGTCTTCTTCTTGGCGGCCTTCTTCTTGGTCGCCTTCTTCTTCGCAGGTGCGCGTCGTGTCGTGGCCTTCTTGGTGGTCTTTCGTTTTTGGCGGGGCATCGTCTACGTTCCTTTGTTCAATGAGGGGGAAGTCGCCGACCTGGCGACAGGTTGTTTGTGTCAGCCGCCACGCGGGCGTCTGCGTCGCGTCGAATACGGCGACCGAACGGCACCGAGCTTGTGCGTCAAGATCTCGCCGAACCGTCGCGGTCGCGCCCACGCCTGCGGAGCGCCGACGCCCCCCGACGCATGCGCGATGATCTTCCGCCACTCTTCCAGTTGCGGCGGATCGTCCTCGGGCGCCACGCGAGCCATGGGCTCGTGAAACGGTTCACCGTCGGGACTTGCGGATGTCAGCACCCAAGGCACTACGGTGACGTCCTGCGGCTTGCCGAAGTACCGCTGTGTGTCGGTCAGCGACCCCTCGGCGAACGTCAGGTGTGGATTGGCCTCCGCGAAGTGGTCGAGCGCTCGTCGGGCGTCCGCGAGACCGGACCACTCGGGGTCCGTCAGCAGCAACACGAGCCGCCGCGTCGAGGTCGGCATGGCATCGTTGTTCATTCCGGCTTCGACCAGTTGCAGTACGCCCACCGAGGCCATCTCTTCTTTGGTCGACAGCACCCGAACGTTGCGACGCGGTGTCACGGTCGAGCCATCGAAGGGCGTCGGCGGCCGCGTCGGAGCAGGCGGTCGCGGAGGAGGCGGAGGAGGAGGAGGACCAACGGGCCGCGGACGATCGGGTCGCGGAGCCCATGGGTCGAACGTCGGATCGGCACACAACGCGAGGATGTCTTCGGGCTCCTCGTCGACCTTGCCGGCCATGACCAGCGCGATGACCACCTCGCAGAACAGTGCGGTTCGCACTCGGTGCACGGCGTCCGTATCCGCAGTCCGGCAACGCCCGGGTACGACAGTCGAGAACACTTCTTCGACCAGCGCGAAGGCCCTCTCGCGGGCCGCCTCGTTATCGTCGATGTCAATGTCCCATGCGTCGACCATGGGTTGCACGACGGGCCAGACCGTCTCTTCGGCCCAGCGACGCATGGCGTCCACTCCGACGGTCTCGGTGCACGAGCCGGGGACGAACGGAGAGTCGGGAGCCGTGGGCTTCTTCGTGCTCGAGGGACCGGGCAACGTGGGGGTCTGCGACCCTCCCTTGGGCGCGTTTGTGGGTGGGTCGGCCGTGGTCGGTTCGGTCGGCTTCGGCTCGGTTGTGGTCGTGGGTTTGGCCGCGGCCTTCTTCGCCACGAAGGCGAGGCCAACCAGCGTGAGGCCACCGATAATGAGGGGGGCGTGGGACTTTGTTGCTGTCATGGGGGTACCGTTCGTTGGGAGGGTTAGATGCGTGGGGGCGTGCTCGCGAGCGAGCGGACTGCGGTCAGGATTCGCGCTCTCCACTCGCGATCCGAGTCGGCGGGCGACGGCTCTGGGGCGCGGACAACGGTGGGAGACGCGGGAGGTTTTGATGCCTCCGCTGGCGATGATGCCTCCGCTGGTGGTGATGCTTCGTCCGCCTTCTGCTGTCGACGTCGAAGCCACATGGTTGTACCCACGGCGGACGCGGAGCCCACGGTGGCCGCGACCAGTGCCGTCTTGAAGAAACTTGTCGTGTTGGTGGTTGTCACTGCTAGGCCGATGCCTCTCGCCGCACGACGGAGCCGCGCCGCTGTTTCTTGCCTTCGTGTTCCTTGATGCTCTTCCGCTCGATACGCTCAATGAACCCGTTGAACGCGACGAAGCCCGCAAGAAGCAGAGCCCCCAACACCAGCGGGGCTTCACTGTCTCGAATGATCGCCATTGAGAGTGTTCCTTCTATGCAGCGTTCGCCGATTGCAGCAGATAGTGAAGTGTTGCGGTGAACCCCGGATATTTCGACGCGTCCACATTCTTGGTCGCAAGGTCCGGGTCGGCTCCCATGGAGGCGACGGCACGGAGGTTCTCGTTGAAGCGCTCAATCACGCGGGCCTTGCCGGTCGCCGTACTGTCCGACTTTGCCCAGTTGAGCAGTGCCCAACCTCCACGAATGTCCCCCCATGTCTTGGCGCCGCTTCCCGTTCGCAGTCGCATCGCGAGGTCGGCCGCGTAGGCAACCGCGAACGGTGGGTCGAACACTCGCGCGGGGTCGTGGCGATGCCCTCGCTTGTCTCGGGTCGCCAGCGCCGTCGCGGGCATCATCCCAAAGAAGCCCCCCGAGTACGCCCATCGGGCCGCCAAGGGGTCGCTTGCATCACAGATCTTGGGGCGCCACGGGTTGTTCTTGTAGCGGCCGTCGTAGTTCATCGGGCGGCAGAACAGCGTGAACGCTGGGCCGCCATCAGTGCTGGTGTTCATGGCCGACGGCACGGCATTGCTCTCGCGGTCGGCGGTCGCCAACAGGTACGAGTACAGCCCCGTCATTCCCGTGACCTCCTCCGCACGTGTGGCAAGGGCCTGGAGTTGCTCCCATTGTTGCGGTGCGTTGGGGACCGGGAACTGCACCTCCCCAAACTCCTCATCGTGGGGCACCGCGGGGGTCGCCCCTCCGCTCGTCGGCGGTGTCGAGTGCGTCGGTGTTTGGGTCCCACTCACGGTCTTCTTTTCCGCGTTGACTCGACTCAGCACGAGCAGAACCGTGGCGCTCGCCGAGACCAATGCGGCGATCGTGCCGATCGTCGTGAGGCTCAGATGGCGCTTCTCCGCCTCCCTGTGGAGCCGCATGTCGTCACGCGTCATGTCCACGCGCGTCATGTCGTCGTGCGTCGTATCGTCGTGCGTCACTGCGCACCTCGGAGCGTTCGCCAGATCTCGCCGATCGTACGGCTCGCCTCGATGCCGCTGTTGATCGCGACAACGATCGAGTCGCTGGAGGCCGGAACGTTCGACACATCGACGGCCGCGGGGGCGACGTGGGCGACGGGTTGTGATTCGTCATCGAGCAGCTTGAAGATCCGCTCTCCGAGGAGGTACGAGGCTCGCCGGGTGTCTTTGGGCAGTGCGAGGAGGGTGTGCTCACCCGATGGCAGGGCGATCGAGACACCGCCCTCTACACGTTGGATTCCAAGTAGTTTCATCGTGCTGCGTTCCTATGGCTGGAAGTCGTCGTCATCGAGGTCGGAATGATCGGTGTCGTCGCCCGGCCAATGCTGGTCGAACACGGGGCCCATCTCGGGGTCGTCTTCGAGCGTGCGCCGTATCGAATCGAGCAGCGCGGCGAGCTGCGGGAACGCGTCGGCGTAGGCCATCGCCGCGTCCCAATACTGGTCGTCAGGATCGGATGCCTCGGTGATCTGACCGCTCAACGTGCCGGCCAGCGTGTAGCCGCTAAAGTCGATGTCAGGCCACGCGACGATGCACTCTTGCGGTCCCGTCCGCTCGCCCGAGCCCTCGGCCTCGGGGAGGGCCAGAAGGTCATGCATGATGCCGACCGGATGGTGGTACGCCTCGGGGTCGGAGGAGACCAGGTGGAGCGCCGCGGGCATGAACACGTCCTCCCACCATCGCGACCCCTCGATGACGTCGATGCAGTCCGCCGAGAGGAACAACGCGTACTCGAAGTTCGGGAGCTCTCGCAGGTCCTCTGCGGTGGTCCCCACCTCGATCGTGATGGGTGTCGGGTCGGCGGCTTCAGGCGGCCGTGGCCCTGGCCCGATGACCACGTTGTCGTCGGCCGGGGGCTCTGGGTCTTCGATCGGTTCTGGTGGTGTCGGAGTGGGCGTTGGTGTCGGTCGAGGCCCACCCGGACGCCACGGCTCCACGATGGGCCCGTCCATGGGCCCCGTCGGCTCGAACGGTCGCGGCAGTTGTGGGGTCGTGGGGGTGGGCTTGGGGTCCTTCGGCTTCTTGGTGCTCGAGGACTTGCGTCCACCCAATGCAAAGAGCGCGACGAGGGCAAGCGGGACGAGAAGTATTGCGTTCATCGTGCAGACTCCTAGACAGGAAACAGCAACACCCGGTTGGGGTCGCCCGTGAGGGTGAGGACCGACAGCGCCGCATCCACGGCTTCGTAGATCGTGTCGTACAGCCCGAGCATCGCGGCGTGCGGGTAGTAGTTGTCGAGCTGCGGGGTGTCGGCTTGAAGGTCGCGGAAGCTGGCGACGACGCCGTTGTGGTCTTCCACCAACGGCAGCGGGCACGGACCGACTTCGCCGCGGAGGATCGCGTAGGTCAGATCGACCGGATCCAAGTAGTCGTTCTCCATCGCCGTGTGGACGTCACCGCCCGCCGCCATGAGGGCTTCGTTGAGGGCCTTGCGGAACCGTGGTTCTGCCGTTTGCACGATCCACGTGTCGGGCATCTCCCACGTCGAACAATCGGGAGCGATCACCAACGGAGTCCGTGGCACACGGGTTGGGCGAGGCAGTTGCGGGTCGAGGTTCTTCTCCGTACGCCGCACCTCGCGTTCGTGTCGTTTGCCGCCGGAGTAGACGCCGTAGCCGTACCCGGCCAATGCGAAGAGGATGATGGGGATCGTTGCGCTCATGGTGTGTGTGTTCCTTCCTTGTTCGAGGTTGTGGACTTCCACGCGGCGTACCCTGCGAGGCCCGTCGCGACGATGCCGACGCCGATTGCGATCCGGCCGAGCGCAGGCTTGACGAGGTGTTTGTCGGCCGCGTCGGCGACCGTCCTTGCTCCCTCGGCGATCGCCTCGCCGGCTTCCTTCAACGCTTCTCGTGCGGCGTCCGCCGCTTCCTGAGCCAGACCGCTCGCCGTTTCCATGATGTCGGTGAACAGCGTGTGGGCTTTGGCGATGTAGGACTGGAGAAGCTCCTTCTCCAACTCCTCCGCGACACCGACTTGATGCAGCATCGATAGCGCCGTCAGGAGATCGGGGCCTTCGCAGTGCCCCACCGACGTGGGCCACTCCTCGATGCAGGTCTTCCGATCCCAGATAAGGATCGGTCCCTCGAGCCCTCGTTCGAACGCTGCATACTGCGAGGGATCGGTCAGGTCGAACGGCGGGTCTTTTTCGATGAGCGGCCGATACATGAACGTGTAGCGAGCCGAGAGCCCGACCAAGTCGTCGTCGAACCCCAGCAACCCCGACTCGACATGCGTCAGCTTCGAGCGCAGGACCGTGACGTCCTCGACGATCCGTCCGACCATGTCGACCATCACGAACATCGCCGCGTATTGGAGTTGCGGGTGGTCGAGCTCGACCGCATTCGAGCGTGCGTCGAGATAGATCTGCTTGAGGTCGACGAACACCGTGCCGACGTCGACGCGACCGCTCTCGATACCCGCGGGTGGGGCCGGTTTCTTGGGCGCTACCATCGGGGCACCTCATCCATCGCGGACGCGTGGCCCATGCATCCCCACACGCGGTCGTGGGGCACGCCCTTGAGGCCAAGCGCCAGCACCTCTGGCGGCGGCTGGACCACGGGGTCGCCGTTGTCCCACTGCTCGCGACTCAGCGTGACGCGGCCGGCTCGCAGCTCGTCTTCATCGAGGGGTGGCAACCACGGGAACGCATGGCTGCCGCCAGCCGGACGAGCACGATTGCCGGTACGCACCCGCCGTTGCACGGGCTCGCCACGCAGGAGCTGGTCGGCGACCTTGGCATGCACGGGGAACATCGAGATCGAGTCCCCATGCGGGGTCACGTAGTACCCGCTTGTGCCGGGCTCATTGGCCGACCCAAACACGGCGTGGTTCCACGGCACGCAGTTGATCGCCTCGCGATACAGCTCCCAATTGCGCTTCTCCCTCGCCAGCTCGCTCGCACGATCGAGATCGTTGAGTGCGAGGTAGAAGGCGGTCGTGAGCGCCTTGCGAGCGATCCCTTGAATGGTCTGCGCGCTGTTGTCTCCGCCGATCTGATGAAACATCCCGGGCGTGGGGTAGTTGCCAGGGTCGGTCCACAGTCCGAGCTCGATCGGGGCCGGCTCGGGGTACTGCGGCGCGGTGGGGTCGTCCGGCTCCGAGGGTTCCTGCGGGTCCAGGCGAGGCGGCGCGACCGGATCGTCACCGACCAAGCGGCGCTCAATGTGCTCGACGATCCACTCGTAGATGCACACCGCACGTTCGTCGGAAGGCGCGGCAGGCCATACTTGCGGCTCGCCATCGGGCGTCATCGCGTAGACGATCCGTGCGACTGCGAGCGCCAAGACCTCGGGGTCTCGCTCGCCGTCGGCCATTGCCTCTTGGAGCGCTGCGTCCACGTCGAGGACATTCCAGACGTAGTGCCCGCACACGATCGTTTCAGGGCGCGGCGTGTCGCCCCCCGTCGGCTTCTTCGTGGCCGGCCGCGTCCTCTCGTTCGGAGAGAACAGTTGGTAGCCGGCCCAGGAGAACAGGCCGGCGAGTGCGAAGTGGGTTGGGATGATCGGCATGGCTCCGCTCCTTTCAGTGGCCGCCTTCGCAGCCGCACGCGCCAGCGCACTGGCCCGGGTTGTGTTGCAGTTCGTACGAAGGGTCTTGCGGGCCCTCGGGGGTCTCGACGTACGCGTGGTATTGGCCCGGCAGGCGGCGGCCTGCGTAGAACCTCGGCACGACGACGACGGTGGCGGTCATGCCCTTGAGGCGCAGTCGAGCCGCGCGTTCACACGCCAAGTCGAGGCACGTCCCGTGCTTGTGCTCGTAGATTCCCCTCGCATCGAGCAGGGACTGGCAGGCGTAGCTTCGGTCGGACGCGCACGCATCCGTCGGTCCGCAGGGCTGCGGGGGCTGATAGCGGACACCCCCGCACCCGAGGCAGCACGGCAATGCATCGCCATCGCGACGCAGTTGCCACTGGTTGATCATCGTGAGTGCCTCGGCCAGCTCGACCGCCTGCTGCCCAAACTCCGCGTCGTCGAGACAACGCAATCGGATCTCCATCGAACGGTGGATCACAGGTCGAGCTCCCACTGAAATGTCAGGACGCGCGCAAACGGCCGCGCTGGTCCCGAGGTGACGTGCGTCGCGGCGTGAGGCACGAGCACCCGTGAGCGACGGGTCACTGTCACGCGTGCCTCACCCAGCGGTGGCCCCGTAAGGCCGACCCGAAAGCTGTAGAGGGTGTTGTTGGCGGTGCCCTGGTGCGTGACCGTCAGGATCCGCGCGAACGGAGGGACGACGATCGATTGGTCGGTGACGCCCGGGAGCACGTTGACGATCTGCGTCAGCGAAGGGCGACGCGCCGACGGTGCACACGGACTCGGCACGATGTGCGCGGAGATCAACGAGTCCACGTAGAGGCCACCGACTCCTGGCTCACCGAGCGTGCGTGTGTCTCCCTTGGACGGCTCGCGCATGCGGCCGCGTGGACCGACGATATGCACGTCGACCTCGTTGCCCTCGATGCCGAGCCGCAGGCCGGCACCAATGTCGAGGTCCACGCTGTGGCCTTGGCCCGCACGTCCCCAGCCGATCCGCGCGCGGTGCCGTGTGGAGGGCACAGTCCCTGGCGCTTGGGTCAGCGCGGCACGAGACAGCGGTGCCAACGGGAT
>WURV02196836.1:0-11940 GCA_011762755.2 Epimenia babai | reverse complement strand
TATATATAGCAACAAGTCAGCACACAGGGAATAATTTTAC
The DNA here is from genome assembly GCA_011762755.2 of Epimenia babai. Taxonomy (NCBI): domain Eukaryota; kingdom Metazoa; phylum Mollusca; class Solenogastres; order Cavibelonia; family Epimeniidae; genus Epimenia; species Epimenia babai. The sequence goes on along the minus strand of WURV02196836.1, from coordinate 11,900 downwards.
AGGCAACAAATTTACAAATTTTAGTGAACATTATTTTACCATAGTTGCATCTCTATAGACCATAAAACAGAATGTCATTAAACTCTACACTATAAATCCCATACACTCTACCATACTAGGATCGCAACTCTGCAATAAACACTAGCCTCAGTATATTTGCTGCTAAATGATATTACCATCGCGCAAAGGAAACATACCAGTTTAAATGTGATGAAATAAAAAAAATATATATACATCAAGTTTAATATCTTTGTAATATCGTCATATGTTACTAAGGTCACGGCCGTAACAACGACGTAGCCGTCCTGGATATCCTTTAAAAATCCTCTCCGCATATTTATAGTCATAAATATAATGTCCATAGCCAAAATGTTGACAAAAATGCACATTGTTACTAAACTACGCAAGTCACCGTGCATAAAACGCCTTCTTCCTAATCCGGTGTGTTTTAACAAATAAGTTTATCGCCATATGACGCCTTATTTATAATAACGTAAACGGTGAAGCAGACAAGAACTTTTATTTGATGTTCAACTTGAAGTGTAATTCTTGTTACTTATTAAATGACATCTCACACATTTAGATTTACATTCGCATGTGACAGTAATTGAGTTAGCCCCAAGGAATTTTTTTGGTGCAGTGAACCAGGTCTGCCCGGCGGCGATGTTCCGCCATGACCCTCGAGGAGGACTAGATAGCAGGAAGAAGATACCCCAACACTAACTCTTATCCTGACCTTAATCCTAAACAGGACCAACATAGTTCGCTGCGTCGTTTTTACCATTGCATTCTGAACTTCTGGCATGAAATGCGTGCTATCCGCTAGTGATGACACTTTCAATTCATACTATACAAGTTGTGGGAAAGTGCTTCTACTTATAAATTGCTGCATCCTTATAAGTTACTGAGGAATGAAGTGACAAATAAACAAATTTGGTAGTTGATGTTTTGGATTTTTATTTGAAGTGAAACACAGTCACAAATGATATACTATTTTTGCAGTGTTTAGGGCAGATACAATGGTATTTAAATTGTCAATTGAACACATACTATTTTACTATTTATGATTTATCCTACAGATCTATGCATTTAGTGATTGGAAAGGCAGTGATTTCCACAGTGAATCAGTCTAATGCTAACCGAAGTCATCCTAAGGCTTATATGAATCATCACTTGACATAAAGGGCTTATTTATCTTTATTGTAATAACCTACCATCTAATGCAACTAATTAGCCTGCGGCATTATACATTCAGCAAATATCTACTACAGTACACAGCAATACATAATGAATATACTAATAACTAACTATATTACTCACTTCTGTTCATCTCTACATTTTTCAGTTCAGATTCCAACAGCACATAGCTAGAACTGTAAATACATTAGATAAACATATCGGAGAGATTTCACAGATACTAATCTCAGAATCCACATTCTAAATAGCAAATGTAATTTCACTAGATTACTCTCACATTCAGTAGGTCCAAGCTAAAGTATACAAAGCATTTTAAAACAAGATTTTGAATGGTAACAGTTACTGCAACCGATGGAAAATGATGGTACTGCAAATGATTGATTACTGTAAACAGTTTAAAGCGCGTTTTAAGGATTCAATTCACAGATGAAATACAAATTTTGAAGACAGTATAGTGCTGTAAATCCAACGCTTAATTCTCGAAAAAATACAACAAAGTTTTCATTAAATCAAAATATGTAGCATATCAAATAATATACATAATAAAACATAGAATATCATACATCATATACTAGACTGTTTGGCAGATGATAGGACTGAGGGTGGGGTGAGGAGTAGGGTTCGGCGTTTCAATGTTTTACTGTTGAGAGTTACCAGTGCTACAGTTTACCTTGCTTGCGCTATATTTAAAAATAACTGCGCTATTCTTCAAACCTATCAAGATAAAGGGCAACACCTTTTATATAGAATAACTGGTTTATTGATCAGAAGCTTTCACATAAAGACTATGCTTCATCAGGTGCGCTATTCTTCGTGACTTATCAAAAAACGAAAGACAAGCTAGCTTCTACAGAATTCTAGTAGGAAGTGGATGATTGTTCAGGAAGTTTCCGGAACATTCTATTCCCGTTGTAATTGTGTATTTAAGTACCCAATCATTGCTGATGGTTGTTCAGTCATATCGTTCATTGATTATAACATATACCCACATGGGACAATCATGCTATTGCTTAGATTCAGTATTATTGGTACATTATAATTGTTTCATTGTGAACCAATTCCTTATGCTACTTAGTATAAAATTTAAGCTTTGAAGTAATAAGTTGAACTGTTATGGTCTTGCGATATTAACATTAAACATAGACATTTAACTTAAGCAGCTTATACCTTGGTAAAACACGATGAAGAGTCTAACAGGGCTAGTCTAGCTCTGGATGGGGTTGATGCCACATTAGTGAATCTACACAATGGATATATTGTTAATTATTGACATGCTCAAGTGGTAAAAGGGAAGGTTTTGGTGCTACTTTATAATTAAATGTCAGTCGCACGTACAACATTGCCCTGTTACAACCCTAATATATTTTAATAATAAACCATTCCACAACAAATCTTTCTCAAAAGTACAAAAGCATCTTGTTCATTTCTTCTCGTGGAAGGCACGGGGGAAAAATCCCTGGTTTATGCCGGTTTGAACTCACCACCTCTCACATGAAAGGCAGCACTTCTCACCACTAGTATCATTAACCCTTACGCTAACCATATAACTGCTGCCTTTAAAACCATTTTCATTCATCACACCTTATTCTAATTCATTCTGTCCCCTTAAAATTCTATTTAAGATTCTCTACCCATGCCCCCACAAAATGTCCTAAACAGCCTGTTTTGAACATACCGGAAGTCTTTCATAGTGGGATTGTCAAGCGTCATGGCTGGTTGATCGTATGGGTTCCACGTGCCATTTCGCGGATCTGTTGATATTTTATAGTATGGAACTGGCTACATGTTTTATTAACAAATCTGCCATGCCTTTTGATCAGCCTGCACTGGCGGTCATGCAGCGGGGTGTGGCGAGTGAAGCCAAGTTTGACACTCAGGTAAGTGTTCATGTTGGCTTCCATATTTCAAGTCTGACACTAGGGTTACTGTTGATGTTGATATCCATCTAACAAGTTTGACACTTGGGTAACTGTTGATGTTGACATTTATATATCAAGTTTGACATTCAAGTAACTTTTAATATTGACATCCATATATCATGTTTGACTCTCAGGTAACTATTGATGTTGAGTTCCATATTCCAAGTTTGACTCTCGGGTTACTGTTGATGTTGACTTCTATATATCAAGTTTGACACTTGGGTTACTGTTGATGTTGACTTACATATTTCTCGATGCTACCAGATTACAAACCATAATATACAAACGAATTCTTCTTTACATACAGCGTTACTATGGGAACGGGATATCTCAGTGGTAGAGCGCCAGCCTCCGAACCAGAAGGTGGATGGTTCGAATCCTGGTAATACCATTGTGTTTTTCCATTGTATGTCGGGGCACGGTACTTTATCCAAGTTGCTCTGGTAAACTTAGTCATAAATAAGTACTGGTGAAATTTCTTTGTGGCAACGCAAATTAATATACACTGGGAAAGTAAATTTGTGAGTGGCTTACTGGCGCCTGTTATAGAGCTGCTGCCACCCACGTGAGTCCTCGCAAACCGTCATTTGCCAAGCTGCGCAAGCGGCTTTAAATCGCGAGATGGAAATACCTAATTTACCTACTTGCTTACTTATCAATATTTAAACGAAATGTTGTCTCGAAATTATTTCTGCATATGCTATATACTAAAATTTTGATGATGTAATGATTTTATAATCAATAACAATAGACAATGTCAGTCTTAAGAATAACCAGAATAATATCATCAATCTCAATAACAGGTAGAATATCATCAATCTCAATAACCGGTAGAATATCATCAATCTCAATAACCGGTAGAATATCATCAATCTCAATAACCGGTAGAATATCATCAATCGATCCAACTTTCAATAGTGACTTTGGAAGATGAGTCTCGCAGCTCAGAAAGGTTCACTGATCCATGATTACCCGTAATTTGACGGATTACGTAACTTGCGCAGAAACTTTGAATAATTCAAAAAGTCAAATGAATGCTCAAGATTAACCATCACAGCTGCTGTCATTGTTTAGGATTATCAACTGCACAAACTCGATACTGGACCGTCCACTACGGTCAGCGTGACGCGCGACGATGCCATCAAGATGTACCAACAGATGCAGACCATACGACGTATCGAAACGTCTGCTGCCGACCTTTACCGCTCAAAAACAATTCGGGGCTTTTGTCACCTTTGCTCAGGACAGGTTATCACTTCATATTACATTAATTTGCTTCACACAAGACTTTTACTATTATGTATTGTACAGAAATCTATTTGTGTCATACTGTATATGTACTGCTTATAACTGTTTTTAGTTTTAATTTATGTATGTTTGTGTGTACGTGTGTCTTTGGGTTATTTTTTTATTTTTCTTAGGTTGTATCAATGTTTTAAATTAGTGTGTTTTTATTTATTTCAAGTATATTACACTGTAATGTTATTAGTACACTTTAAATCAAATATATTTCATTTTTCATTTCATCTTCATTTAATTTTCATTCCTGTCATTCATAGCCCTTTTACTGCGCAATCTCTATTGATATATTGCTTATCGTGCATTTATCTTGTATCACTTACGTTATATTGCCCAGTGTCTATTTCTCTCCTTAACTAGGACCCAAACACCATGAATCTAACCACTATGAATCTAACGACCATGAATCTGATCGCCATAAAACTATCCACCATGAATCTAACCACCATGAATCTAACCACCATGAATCTAACCAGCATGAAGCTAACCACTATAAATCTAACCACAATGAATCTAACCACCGTTAATGTAAACACCATGAATATAACCACCGTGAATGTTACCTCTGTGCTTCTAACTACCATTGATCTAACCACCAGAAATCTAACCACAATGAATCTACCCACCATTAATGTAAACACCATGAATATAACCACCGTGAATGTTACCTCCGTGCTTCTAACCATCATTGATCTAACCACCAGAAATCTAACCACTATGAATCTAACCACTATTAATCTAACTACCATGAATCTAACTACCATGAATCTAACCACGATGAATCTAACCTCTGTGAATCTAACCACTATGAATCTAAGCACCATGAATCTAACTACCATGACTACGATTCTAACTCCTACGATTGTAAATACCGTGAATCTAACCACAACAAATTCAATCACAAAACTAACAAGCATGAGTCTAACCAAATGAGCCTAACCACCACGAAGCTAACCATCATGAAAGTAGCCAGCATGGACCGAACCTCCATGAAACTAACCAGCATGAGCCTAACTAATTTAAGTAATTACATTATAGTCTTAGACCATTAGGCTATTGTTTCAAGTAAAGTGTATAACACGCGAGATTTGTGCTGTCACTTTTAATTTAAACCAGAATTAAATAATCGTTTTCTTATAAAACTTGCCGATCACACGCCTGTCATTATGAAGCATTGTGCGATACGATTGGTCAGGAGGCGTGTTGCGTCGGCATGGAGGCGGGCATTACAGCAGATGATCCCGTCATCAGCGCTTACCGGATACACGGATGGTCCTACTGTCGGGGCATGACAGCTAAGGAAATTCTGTGCGAACTCACCGGTCTGTATTAACATGTCAGTTTGTCTCGCGTCCCGATTCAAGCAGACTCAATATTATTTCTAACTTCCTTTTTCTTCATAACCTTAATTTTTGCTGTTTTCTGTATTCAGAGTTAAACAATGTATAAGTTTGCAACTTGTGGCTTTGTAGTTTGTGAAATTGTGTGTGAACGAGTATTTTCCATGAAAAGGTATGTGGTATGAATTCATTGTTGGGTTTCAAATTTGCTGTGAAATGAAATGAAATTTATTCGATTAAAGTATACTTGTTAGCTGAGCTGTTAAACACACTTTACATGAAACAATAACCTAATGCTCTAAGACTATGATGTAATTACTTAAATTATATAAAATTAACACCTAACAGTATACAGGTGATACAGATCAATGTTAGATACAATTATGTACATTTACAGCGAGCATGAAATAGATAACAATGTCGAACAACACAGTCAAATAACAAATATCGAAAAAAGGAAATCCTATGTAGACAAAGTTGCCAAGGGTTTAAGCAGATTTATTGAAACCTCCAGACTATCGGTCTGGTGCTGTGCTAGAGAGAACTTTAAATCCATAATGTAGAGGTATACGGACTTAAAAGTATCAGTTGTTCTGAAAACGTTGTTAAATACCTAAATGCACAGGAGAAAGCTTGCCCCTGTAGCTCAGTTGCTAGAGCACCAGACCGGTTATCTGAAGGTCATGGGTTCGACTCCCATCAGAGGTATAGGTTTTTTCTGTGCATTTCTTTCCTGCTATTCATAGAACGACATTGGCTATCCTAAGTACCATCACATAAATACGGAAACACCGCTAAAATCAGCCAATCCATTTATGGTCCATCGTCATGCTTGTTACAGATATCTGTGTACATCGCTGGCATGATATACGGACTTTAAGCATCAGTGTTTCTAAAAAAAACGGTGTTAAATACCTCAATTAACAGGAGAAAGCTTGCCCCTATAGCTCGGTTGGTAGAGCACCAGACCAGTTATCTGGAGGTTGTGGGTTCGAGTCCCATGAGAGGGATAGGTTTTTCTAAGCATTTCTCTCCAGCTCTGTAGGGTAGATTCGGTGTGCCACTCAAAGGTTTTATTTTACCGAAAAAAAAATCATGAATAGGTAATTTTTCTAATTATTAACATCGTTCATGAACTAAATAATATAGACTCGTACGAATTACCGCCCACATTTTCCCATTTACTACATTTACGACATATTATTGAAAGCAAGTCATCGCTATTCTTTGTCTTGCTTTTCAAGATTTTCAACTTAACGAAGTTACACCAACTCTATATTTGCGTGCGACCCACCAAAACTTGGCGGCGCTTGCGAAAGTATAATTGGGCCCCGTCCGCCGAATAGAGGCCGTTATTGGCTAATTCACAGGTCGACAGAGCGGGTGCGCAAAGGGCAGGGGCGGCTCCATGCACATGTACAATGAGCGGTTCTACGGTGGCAATGGGATCGTAGGAGCCCAGGTGGGGGTTACTTATCTGTGTTCGTAAAAATATTTTCAACTATGATATATACAAGTATACGTATTATCATTTGAAAACACCTGACTGTTTTATCACACCTACCCTCGAAATTAGAATCATAATCCCCTTAATGTTTTTAAAACCATGCTTAAGTCGTATCTTTTCGCACAGTATCAACTGTAAGTGTTACGACTACACCTTTTACAATATCTGTTGTTACTTGTCCATCACCATGGACCACCCTGTGAGCATGCCGGCATGGAGTGGGGAGGGGGGCGTTGGAATATTAAATGCCTAATATCTTTTTTTTTCATTAATGTTACCCCTAAGTTAGAAGGGGATTCTAACTTTAGCGGCGATTGTCCATCTGTCCACCTGTTTCTGACCAGATCTTCATAGTGTGATATCTTTATACGCCAGTCCGCTTGCGCAACTTGCCAAATGACGGTTTATAACAAGTCATTGGGCGAAGGCAGTTCTATGGCAGGCGCCAGCAACCCTCTCACAAATTTTTTAGTTAAGTCGATTTGACTTTCATTAACCTTGATGGAGTACTTTGCCTTGAGATAGAACGGGATTTATCCGGGATTCGAACCCTCCATCTTCTCATTCATAGGACAGTGCTCTACCGACTGAGCTATCGCGTGCCCACTAAGCTATCCACTGTCTTGTGTCGGGAAATAGAGAAATTACGTTATTTCGGGAGACTTGGTTATCAGGTAGTGATGGAGAGATGATGTGTACACGAGTTTTCATGACTCATCATTGTTGGTGAACTATTACATGTTGGCCGAATGCTTTTTAGTTGCTTTCCTTTCCTCATCACCAAGTCCACAGATCGTTTCTTATTATTGTACGTGAATGATGATAAGTGGAATTAACGGAAAAGATTCAGTTCATAAACCCCTCTATATGGTCTAACTAGTTTTATTGGTCACGAGCTTTGCACGAACGCTATGCTTCGTCAGGCTATGTTGTCTATAGTATCCCTTGGAAGCAGCTGATTGTGGTGTTGGACACCAGTATAAGAATGCCTAGCTGCATTATGGCTAATAGTAGTGCAAGAGACTTCGGGTAACAACTTTCGTAACAGCGAGAGAATTTCTGGAAATTTCCATGATGTTAATGGGGGTAGCCAAGGTGAAAAATACCCATTACCTCTGATGGGTCCCATCAGGAGTACAGTTCAAAATCGTAATTTTGAAGTGCCTTAATTGAACGGGTTGTAATTGATGATATGTCGTTTGTCTGTATAAAATGTATTATTGCCTGTAGCCATATCTAAGATTATTTTCAGATGATTGTCAGACTAACTCATCTACCCACCTTGGTATTTACTGTTAATTTATAGTCATTGTGATCAGCAGGCACTTTGGCGTGGTATGAGGTCAGTTGCCACGTTAGACTCAAGTGGGGCGGACATGTCTTTATATCCCATCCCATTATTGCGTACAGAAGGACATTGTCTTTTTATCGATTATTTCTCAGGACTTGGTATTTTCGGTAACGTTAATGGGGGAGCCACTGTGGTTCTATAAATAGCGTGAGAGAAATATAGAAAAAAAACTTGCCTTTTATGATGCCCGAACCTACAATCTCCGGAAAACCAGTCTGGTGCTGTAGGTTAAGGTTACTGAGCTAAGACAGACTTCCTCCTCAGCCTTTTGGTATTCTAAATGGTACGAATATAATGGCTATAATGGCGGTGACTGACACGGATATCCGTGGCAAGACATAGCAGACGATAAATTTCCCGGCGTATTTCTCTCCTGCTCAATACCTTCAGTCGATGTTGAATTACGCACGCAGATTCCCGTGGGAGCAGGGATCGCCTTAGCGTTACAGTACCAGAACAAAGCCAACGTCTGCCTGGCGCTATACGGCGACGGGGCGGCCAATCAGGGGCAGCTATTCGAGTCGTTCAACATGGCGAAGTTATGGAACCTGCCGATCGTCTTCGTCTGCGAGAACAACGGCTACGGCATGGGTACGAGCATCTCGCGCTCGTCTGCCAGCACTGCCTACTACGCGCGGGGTGACTTCGTTCCCGGCCTGCGGGTTCGTGACTCGCCGATGTTTTAGACATTACCGTAACAATTACACCGAATCTACCCCAGTCTCGGGTTACTTACCCGCGATATTTTAGACTACTGTAATCAGGTACCATCAGGTTCAACCCACACAATGTGACAGTTGTAGATCAGACGTCGGAAAAACACAACCTGTGCAACGTAACTAAGGACAGGCAAAAAAGAAAGGGAAAACGTATCGATGTTTGTTAAGGAAGTCCCATATTTTCAAGAGTGTGTATAGCTTTGACTAATTAGATTATCTTTGGTTATTTTCCACTCATAATATCGATATGTTTATAACGTAAGATTTTCCTTGATTGCATTATGGCTTCGACTCATTATCTTTGGTTATTTTCCACTCAAAATCTTGATATGTTTATCAAGGAACATTTTACCATGATTGCATTATGACTTCGACTCATTATCTTTGGTTATTTTCCACTGAAAATCTTGATACGTTTATCAAGGAACATTTTACCATGATTGCATTATGGCTTCGACTCATTATCTTTGGTTATTTTCCACTGAAAATCTTGATATGTTTATCAAGGAACATTTTACCATGATTGCATTATGGCTTCGACTCATAATCTTTGGAGATTTTCCACTCAAAATCTCGATATGTTTATGAAGGAACATCTTACCATGATTGCGTGAGTAATTGTCTTCGGTTATTTTCCACTTAAAATCTCGCTAAGTCACATTTTTCCTGTTAGTCTGTACGGCAATGGTTTATAATTCTCACATTGTCGGCCTTGGTTCAATACGTTTCCCCATGCCGGGAATACGAAACACATTATTCGTGTTATCCATATTGGAACGATGTGGACAAGCCGCGTTTCGAAGCATTTAAGTACTTAACTCCCGTCAATATGCCCATCCATTCGTTTGTATCAACGCGCGATTGTCTCCCCCTAGGTGGACGGGATGGACGTTTTGGCAGTTCGCGAGGCTACCCGCTTCGCCAAAGAGTACGCCCTACAGAACGGTCCGGTGGTGTTGGAGGCGGCCACCTATCGTTACTTCGGTCACAGCATGAGCGATCCAGGAACGAGGTAACCCTTTACCCGCGTAGATTTTTTTGTTAGAAACAGACCCTGGGAAACTGGGTAGTCCCCCCGGCAGCGCAGTTCCACACGGGCTAGACCCGTTAATGCGTTTTTCACGGCGACTGCGCCCGGGGCACCGATGGCGTTGTTCGATTATCGGAATTGACATCCCAGAAGAACGCGAATCAATGCCGGTCTAGCCCGTATACATCTTGCGGCGTTTTTCAAGTAAAAACAGTTTTGGGGTCACCTGCGCTCGATTTCTCTAATATAGTGAACTAATCTAATCTGTGTTTTGAGTGAACATAGGCTAGATAGATAAAGGGTTAAGTAAGGCCCACACTAGGCAATACATCCCCCTCCAACTAAGTCCAATTATAGCCAGTATACTGTGGTACCTGTGATAAAGGGCTAAGTATGGCCCACATGAGGCAATAAGTCCTCTGCTAACTAAGCTGGAGAGAAATGCACAGGAAAAAACCTATACCCCTGAAGGGACTCAAACCCACGACCCCCAGATAACCGGTCTGGTGCTCTAGCAACTGAGAGTTGGTCTCCCTAATTACCATCCGCTAACTAAGTCCAATTATTCCCAGTATGCTATGCTACCAGTGGTGTTGTCTAAAACGCTCTCAATGCCATGAACGTTTTTATTCATGGGCTCCTCCATAATAACAGCGATATTTATTCTCGGCATTTTTATACCCTCACTTGGAAAAAGATTAGAAGTAGCTATTTACGGAGATGGGTTAGTAGATCAACTGATGAAAACGACTGCAAGTTTGGTGGGTAGATGCAAGTTTCAGTGTGGTTGTTGTGAAGCGTGGTTGTTGTGAATCGTGGTTGTTGTGAATCGCGGTTGTTGTGAATCGTGGTTGTTGTGAATCGCGGTTGTTGTTGGTTGTTGATAATCGTGGTTGTTGTGAATCTAGCCAGATGAGTTTGCAGAAAATACGAACGCAACAGTTACAAGGAGTTTGATGAAGCGCGCAGCAATGCCTGAAAATACCGCGATATTTGAGGCATGGATTCGAGACGATGTAAAGCTGTACTTAGCGAGATTTGGTGTGTAATAAATTCATGGCCAGGCTGTGATGAAACTCAAGTTAAAATGAAAAATGCGAAATAAATTCAGGCACATTATTGCACAGGAAAATTTGCCGTGTTATGCTGGTGGTATGCTCACTGGAGGTAGGTTGGCTGGAGGTACGTTCGCTGGCGGTACGTTCGCTGGCGGTACGTTCGCTGGCGGTAAGTTCGCTGGCAGTGTACGTTCGCTGGCGGTGTACGTTCGCTGGCGGTACGTTCGCTAGCGGTGTACGTTCGCTGGCGGTGTACGTTTGCTGGCGGTGTACGTTCGCTGGTGGTACGTTCGCTGGCGGTACGTTCGCTGGCGGTGTACGTTCGCTGGCGGTGTACATTGGCGGCCGTTGTACGTTGGCCGGCGGTGTACGTTGGCTGGCGGTGTACGTTGGCCGGCGGTGCACGTTGGCCGGCGGTGTACGTTGGCGGCCGTTGTACGTTGGCCGGCGGTGTGCGTTCGCTGGCGGTACGTTCGCTGG
>WURV02196825.1:0-11941 GCA_011762755.2 Epimenia babai | reverse complement strand
TGTTGTATTACCATTGTAAAGTGTCACTGATAACTAGTTAGTTGAAGAGGCACTATAAATACAATAATAATAATAATGTCAGTGCGAGGCCGCCGCAGATGAGTACCATCGCATGAGTCGCTACTACCGCGCCCTTCGCAATATGATCATCTGGTGCCGCAACTACTCGCAGTGGGTCGGTCAGAGCGGCACCGCCTGGAACTTCCGCCTTTGTTACATCACCTACTTCCCATTCTGCGGCCGACAAATCTTCCCGAGCCGCACGGTCTGGACCCCGAACTTCGGTAGCGCGAATCGCGGCAGGTGCGCTACTGAACTACACCCCCTGAACTTCAGTAAAACCACCGTACCACCGTCGACTCGCGCGTCATAGACCCAGATGGTGACGAAACACAGGCGGCTAGTTAATACATAGTCATATCATATGGGTTACTCTTTGGGACATGTTCACATACGAAAGACAGACTGCAGTTTTTAACCAACTATGATAAATTAAAATCTACATCAGCGATTCTTGACCTCTTACAGACCCCGACCCCCAAAAATGGGTGCGAGAGAGTTTTACCTGCTTCTCGGTTTTTATTTTTTCATATTTTTTATACTTTTATAATTTATATAGAAGTTTTACAATTTATAAAAGACATTGTTTTAAATATGTTCTATTATATAATTCATTAGACAAGTTTTACAACGTTAATTTATAACAATATATTTATGTTAAAGAACACTGCAAAATTTATTTAAATTGAGCCTACATTAAGCCAAGGAAATGGTACAGTACAATAAAATATTTGGAAAAATCACATCTTTGGCTTTATTAGATTTACAGATAAGAGTCGAGTCACAGCTAACAAATGGACGATATGCTTTAGTTATAATAAATTTATTTATATTACGCTATATATTTACATTTAAACACAGCCATTATACATTATGATAATCTCACTGAATACATCACAATATGATATAGACAATATTAAAACGACCAACCTTTCAACAAAGTGAAATTTGTTTACCAAAGCTTGGGGTAAACAAGCTCCAATGAACCCCAAATTTAAGCTAACCAAGCTTTAGTTAAACAGGCGGAAATTAAACCCATTGTACTGAAACAAGGTCTAGTAAAGCAAGTCGTACTGAAACAAGGGCTGGTGAGCCAAGTTCTACTGAAACAAGGGCTGGTGAGCCAAGTTCTACTGAAACAAGGTCAAGTGAGCAATGCGGTACTGAGATAAGGTCTGGTGAAGCAATTTATACTAAAACAAGGTCTGCTGAACCAAGATATACTGAAACATGGTTACTGAACCAAGCCTGTACTGAAGCAAGGTCTGTCAAACCATGTAGTGAAATAAGGTCTGACGAACCAAGTTGTGCTGAAACAAGGTCTAATGAACCGTCATACTGAAATGAGGTCTAGTGAAGCAAGTTGTACTGAAACATGGTCTAGAGCACCAAGTTGTACTGAAACTAGGTCTATTGAACCATCCTACTGAAACAAGGTCTAGTGCACCAAGTTGTACTGAAACAAGGTCTAGTGCACCAAGTTGTACTGAAACAAGGTCTAGTGAACCAGGTGGTACTGAAACAAGGTCTGCTGAACCAAGTTGTACTGAAACAAGGTCTGCTGAACCAAGTTGTACTGAAACAAGGTGGTAAGGCAGTCATTAGTATTTGGTTAATTGTCCATCGAGAATTCAATAGATTTAAGAAATGAAATTTTAGTCAAACTGCCATAGATCTTAAGTGCATGGCATGATACCTATTTTAACAAAAGCAAAACCTATACCCATATATTTATAGCTGAATTAATAAAAAGTTCGTAAAACTACTGATATTGTATAGGATCTTGGAATGTTAATCATCGTGATTTGGTACATGAAGCGGTACGTTATTTTCGAGATTCACATCGTCTATCAATTGGGACAATCCGTCCACTTCGTCATGGTGACTGCTCCGTAGAGATAAATCCAAACTTGAGTTATTCACGGATGTTTGCGGTGTGCTGTTCGGCACGTGTAAGTCTAAGGAGTTGTGCATATCATTTGGTAATTCCATCGTCGGTGTAGCATTAGAAATGTTAGTGTCATGATTGGTTTCAACAGCTATACTGTCACCACGACTTCCGTTTCTACCACCCAATACACTGGGCCTATCCATTTTAAGACCGGCCACTCCTTTGCGAGAAGTGGACGTTATCAAGTCGCGTTTCACTCTTCGGCGGCGAGTAGGGTCATTACGACGGTATTGTATCATATTCTCAAAGTCCATCACATAAAGAAAGCCCGCGACGAGTATTTCAGCATTTTTTTCGTTTCGTTTGAAGAACTCTTCTAGTTCTACGCTGGTTCGCTCGTCGTATTGCCACCAACCATTTCTGCCTTCGTAAAACCACTGGTATCCATTGTCGAATTGGATATCATCCGGATTGATATCTTCCAGGAGTTTTGGTCTGTTTAAATAATCCTGCGGGATTTCTTGCCGACATAATGCGCAGCGTTTACTTCTGTTAGCAGCTCCTTTCACACAGAGAAAACAGAATACGTGCTTACATGGCAACTCCACTGGGTGTACGCAGCTCTGTAGACACACTGAACATTCATATGTGGGACTACTTGCATTACCTGAAAAAAAAACACCATTATATGAATATTCACTATGTTACAATTCACCACTGGTGATGGATTACAACAATTAATAGCGTATACCTATTTCCTAATTTATACCGCAATATTGCTTTCCTCCCTTTTCCCTCTTCCCTTTTTTTCTATTGTAATAACTAGTTCAGTATACATTCATAAGAGGACACGTAGTTATAGTATTTCTGTCACCCTCTTTAAATAATAGCTATAATGAAAATAATAAAACTAACAGTTGTCATTGATATTATCTATTTAACAATGATATACATGCAAATCTTGACTGGGTGGGCGTAACTGATACTGATATTGAAGATAGTGTGTCTTGTTTGCCATTAGACTCGTAATAGTAGGTCAGAAAGTAGCACCGTGATTATGTATTATGGAACTGTATTGTTACCATAATTTTTGTTCGATGCCCTATTTTCGGTCACTGACTTCATCTTAATCAGCTGTCAAAAGATGTTTTTACGCAATAACACATTTGATGAAAATTTGAATGAGCTTGACTATATACAAGAGTGAGTAAGATTGACTGTAAATTGGTTTAGAAAAAAGCTAAGATCATGCGGTGTTTCGGCCACGATCCTCTGTGTGAACATCAAAAACAAAAACAGCCCCAATTGTGCTTTATTCGCCCGTGACTATCGCTGAACCCCACCTCTGCTTCTTTATGCGAAATTTTTGTACAAAGTGATCCAATTATGGGGCTTTCCAGTGTTTCCAATATATTAGTTATACATTACAAAGTTCATATTAGGTTCAAAGTAATTAACATATAAAGAAACACAAAGAGATCTGAAAATGCCAACACTAGCATGGAGAAAATATTAGATATGGTTCAAATGAATGTCGGAACACTCGCCCCACTCAACTTAGACCACGGACGACTCCACCTCTCTCTAGCGGGTCACGACACTTGCCCCACCGAGTCGGCCAACTCGACCGACTTCAAGCACGCTGCAGCTTGGGCATACGTACGCATTCGATCTTGGATGTAACCTTCTATGTAAACATGACTGCGGCTGCAAGTTTTGTGATTGTTGTACAAGCTTTCTATCACTACAATCACACCACAATCTATTGAAATCAAACTCGCGTATGATCTTCGTATGTAAACACCGATTACTTTTGAAATAGACATGGGAAATATATATATGGGGAGAATTTTTAATATACTAATCACTCTCATCAATTGCTTTCTTACTGTGATCATTATTGGTATCACTCTATACTACTCCAAATAAAACCTACTGACGATCGTGAATCCTGCTCATCAATGTGTTGTATGTGCAGGTGAAGTTTGCATATGCCAGGAGGCCCTGCAGTGCAGTATGTGAATGTTGGTACCATCGGACTTGTGATATAGGTTAGACTATCTATAAGTTCACTTTTCAATCACAATATAAACTAATATACAAAGCTCTATTAGCTTCCTAATATGTAGTATATATATTCATGACACATTTCAGGTATCACACGAGACTTCTACCGTGGACAGGTCAAGAATTTAGTGCTGCTTATAGCTTGGACCTGCGCGGTGTGTTCGGTTAACGCCAACACCCATGGAAATGTAAGTTAAAAGCCCAAGCGAGGATGTGGCTATTGAGAAGGCAGAACCATTCAACATCGACATCCCGATAGGACCAGTTGAAGCAATAACAGATGACTCTGTTGTCTGAGGACCAAGCACCAGTGCCTCTGCATCCTAAAGACTTATTGCATGATCACTGCTGGATCCTAATGTGGCAAAGACACACTTTTAGATAGCGATGGCTACCAATACATTCAGAAGAGGGCGAGTGCCGGCGCAATAACCTGGTGGTGCTCTGTTCGGCGGTCAGATAAATATTGCTTAGCCACCATAAAACAATGCATCGACACATATTCACCTGAGGTAAAGGGGCACACCCATGAGGGTGTGCCGAATCGCGATGTCCGCGTGGAGACGCTTAAGACAGTAACTATTCATTAGTCACTAATCAAAATTTTACTCGAATTGTTATCATGAATGATTGTTATGAGTAATCTACAACGAATATATATCATATTTCCATCAAATTTTTTCAGATTAAACAAAAGCCAAGATGGATATGTTTTCGACGTCTGGGAAATATAGTTGCGCAAACATTATTGGAGGTACAAGGGAACCCGTCAGCCTTGCCCCATGCGGAGAGCATCAAACGTACGACAAACAAGATTCTAGAACAAACGCACCCTAAACATTCAACAACTCTAGAATTCCTGGTACAGTTACTCATGTGTGTGACAGCTCATCTATATGACGGTAATAGAAGTATGAAGTGACATACAGCTCATCTATATTACAGTAATATAAGTATGAAGTGACATACAGCTCATTTATATTACAGTAATAGAAGTATGAAGTAACATACAGCTCATCTATATTACAGTAATAGAAGTATGAAGTGACATACAGCTCATCTATATTACAGTAGTAGAAGTATGAAGTGACATACAGCTCATCTATATTACAGTAATAGAAGTATGAAGTGACGTATATATCTAGGTACTTGACTTATACATTAATATTAACCAGTGTGTGTATATTCAACAGATAAACAAGACACACACCTCAACTGACTTCCTCCAGGCAGACATCTCTTCACCACCCCGAGACAGCTGGAAATCCTAGGGTCTGCTAAGGTGTGGTATATAGACGGGACTTTCAGGGTTGTGCTGGCGCTTTTCACCCGGCTTATTAGTGTACAGTTTTGTGAAATCTGGGGAAGCGGCCAAGCAAATACCACTGGTCACCATACTGGCGTACCTCGCTAGAACATGGACGATGTACCAACGGGCCATTCGTACCAATAACGATGCCTAAGGATGGTACGATAGGTTGATAGTCTTTAAACAATTCAATAACAGATTTTAATATTACCCGATAATCTAAGTAGAAGAAATTTACAATATAGCCAATAAATATGTGTGTTGTGTGTGTCTACTGGGAGTTATTTCGCATATTGTAATGGGAAAAATCTCTTCGCCAGGTTGAACGTCAATGCAGTGGCAACCACAGTCTCAACCTACATGTTCCCTACAGGAAGGGGCCACTTTGGTACCTGTTCAGGTACATCTTTTGGCACAAAAGAAGTTCATGCGGAAATTCATGCTGTCAAAACAGCACCAGCTGTCAGAGTTCTGGCAGCTGTACGATGACCGGAACATCACAACATCGCAGTATCTAGAGCGATGTGGTGATCGGGTCAGTGTTTGAGGTCGTCTTGTGATATAATTGTATATATGTTGCATTAATGGTGTGGTTTTTCTATTATTCGCCGTATATTGTTATTTATTGTAAGCCTATAGTCATTTCATATCTTTTCCTTTTTGAGTTTTCTTTCCATAGGTCCAATACTATAATGTGGGTGACGTATTCTGGGTTGAGGAATGAGTGGGGCGAGTGTTCCGGTACCCATTCAGGTGTATAAGGTTGTTAACAAGGTAGATAATACGAAGAATTTTTTAGTTTAATGACAGAGCGAGTAGACGGAGAAAGACTATACATAAACACAGAGTTAGTACAGTAAGCAGGGAGATTGTCTTTTCAAACATAGTAAAAAATCGATGGAATGATCTTCCTGCAAGTGCGGTATCTGCAAAGACGACAAATTCATTCAAGAACGAGTTGGAGAAGCATTGGGAGCACATTAAGTAGAGATGGCGCCGAGGTACCCGATCGCATGCACGTGAAGATCCTGTTACCGAATGTCGAGAGGGATAGCAAGGCTAAGGCTTGACGAGTATTGGTAAAGAAATTTAGAAGTATAGTGACTAGTCTAAGTATAACAACGTTGGTAGATATAACAACGCGTTTTGTTCTTTTGGTAGTTTTTCTTTTACATCCAATTCAACAAATTTATAAGTCGTATGGAGAGCTCAGGATAATTACAATATAGGGTAAAAAACTAGTATAACTACATAAATATTAAATAACAATCACTGTTAGGTTTGCCTGGACCGTTGGAGGTTGGTGTTCCAATGTCGAGTTCGTCATCATTTATTACAATCTCCATTTTCTACAGCTGTCAAATTATCACCGCTCAAGGTCTGCTAGAACATCCATACACACCTTGCGAAGTTACGATGTACATGTCCAATTCATAAGAAGCCCTTTAAGTAAAAAACATCCTACGCCATACCCTGTTATCGGCCGCCTTTTGGACGTGCCTTGAAAAAAGGGTGGATTTATCGCCATGTAATAAATTTTTATGAAGATTAAACTACTATTTTAAGGAGCATAAGTGATATATAATAATTTTATTATTAGTTTATAGGGGTAGGATTGCATTTTTGCCTGTCATTTTTAGGAAAAAATGTAGGTGAATTTTTACCATTTAACGAGGATATATGCGAGAGGCTAAATACGCCAAGATCTACAGTAGGGATTTACTCTCGGTGAAATCTGCGCCATTGAATGACTACCACAGTGTCTGTTCTAATCTTAGTTTCACCGATTTTGACTGACTACTGACCAGTAACTTGCCAACATGGCGGAGTACGACCTCACGCCACTTGTCAGTCAATATTTAGATCGACATTTGGTATTTCCTCTGTTGGAATTTTTATCCGTTAAAGGCGTAAGTGCAATACGCAATGTAACAAACTCATTAGTTCCTATAATGCTCAACCAATAGATTGCTACATGGTTTAAAAACGTTTTATTTTACATTTATTATAATTTCGTGGTAATCCCTAGAGCGAAACAATGTAGAGTATCAGGTGACAGTTGACGCAAATGTAGCGAGCAAAAATAAATGGTGTCTTTACAGGTTGAATTACAGTAATCAGAGACCAAATAGTTATTAAACCTTGAAAATCACAATGTAAATCTGCTAGCATAATTATGATAGGGGAAAGTATTTTGGGAATGATTTTGTCCATAGATACGTTGTAATGATATATTTCCTTCACGTCATGAGACATATCGTATTGTAATTTTTCTGGTAGTTTGTTATTAACGACTCGTCAAGGCACGCATACTGACGATATAACTCCTTTTAGAGGTTTAGTATTACATTCACTTGTATGATACTTAATTGGGTTTACAATGATTCCAACCCTGCAGGTCAAAGCATTCACTTACACAAACTTTCCTTATGATCAAAATGCCCTTTGACAGTATTGTTTCCGACCACATTCCTTCATTCTAAGCACTATATTTTCACGTTGCTTTTCTTTATTTATAAATAACTAGTTAGGCTGTGATAATCAAAGCTATTCAGTACCACAATGTCATCCAAAATGTAAATCAGTAACTCATGGCATAAACATCTATAATGGATTTTCATTATCTATAAAAATATAGTTGTTCTGGCTAATACAACAAAAGCAATTAAAGGTGAAAAATAGATTTACATTAGTTAACTTAATTGTTATCTATTCGTGGGAAGTTACATACTAGTAACCAAAATCTCATAAATAACGATGAATTTATTTTTGGTCAAAG
Organism: Epimenia babai; assembly: GCA_011762755.2. Lineage (NCBI taxonomy): Eukaryota > Metazoa > Mollusca > Solenogastres > Cavibelonia > Epimeniidae > Epimenia > Epimenia babai. The sequence continues at coordinate 3,835 of WURV02196825.1, read as the reverse complement.
AAGTTATCGATATTTCATTCTTTTTTGTTTGATTTTATCAGCCAAAGTATGTCACTGTATGTTTGAAAGATTTTGTAAATATTTAACCTTTTCACTGATACATGCCTAAAAATAGGATAACATAGGCTTTTTACATGATAGGGCTGATTTTAAACCATGTGACTGGAGATCAGAATAGATATGCATGTTGCATATACATATATACATCTTATTAATTAATACTGATATTTGTTTTGGGATCCGTTGTGGCTGAGCTCATAACACTTATCGATGTAAATAATCGATGAAAGCTTGGATACTCCTCAAGGTTTTTGTATTGTATGGACAATGTGGCAACTCAGTTGTCTGTTTCCGTATTTACTATTTTAAATAATGTTTTGAAGATTGTCAGTTTTATATTGTGTTTTATTGTGTCGTCAGTTATGTATCGTGGTTTATTGTGTCATCAGTTATATACTGTTTTATTGTGTTGTCAGTTATATTTTTTGTTTTATTGCGTTGTCAGTTATATATTGTGTTTTATTGTGTCATCGGTTATATATTGTGTTTTATTGTGTCGTCAGTTATATGATGAGGGTGACATGCTTCGAGGTAAGCTGGAGCTCCTTCACAACACTAACATGGTTGACTTCGCCATCGACATTCACAATCAACTGCATGGGGATGAAAATATACCTGCAAGTAAGTGAAATCAAAGTACTTTTTTTGCAGTTGCCTAATTACTTGAAAGTTTACGGATGATTGTAATAGTACTCTAGTTAGTATTGCGAGTGTGCGACAAAGTGTACAGTATATCGCTGATGGCGTTGAGGAAAATTCCAATTCGGAATTGAATATCATAAATTTCATGTATCTATGTCGTCGCGAAGCCTGGCTTTTTTGTCCCTCTCGATAGTCAGGAAGAGATTCTCCACACGCATACAGTTAAGTGCCTTGGCGGCCTCTATATCGTACTTTATTTTCTTGTTTTCACGATGCTTCTCCAGCGCATTGTTGAACAAGTTAATCATGTTTGTCCATAAGCATACCGTGAAGCAATCGATACCGTTTGCTAAATCTCACGAAGATTATGTACTAAATAAAAGCACAATGTACCTGAGCAACTCTTCAGGCATGTTTGCAATACGGCTTTATCACTCTCAAAGAGTGGAACTCATTGCGGTAGCCGTGTGAGTCAGTTCAAATATAAGCAAATAAAGTGATTGATCATTCACCTGATGAAGAATGTTCTAACATTCGAAAGCTTGTGATCTATATCTCAAAGAGTGTTCGCTCTCAAACTGTTCGCCTTTCTTATTGGTCAGTGAGGATCGTACGGTCATACTTGATGGTTTGAGTTTTCAGGTTGGCACGCGAAGAGGTCCGAAGTAATGAAGAACCTGACAAATCTCAAAGCGAAAACAAACGACATCACGCGGATCTTTAGCTATGAAGACGTTGCTCAGAAGATTGACGAATCGCGGTGCGTCGTACTCATGAATTGATAGAAGACATGCCATATGCACTTAGGCAACATCTTATCTATACGGCAATACCTCACACAACCAGCAACGCAATAACTCAATTCACCTCAAACTCTTAACAACAGCCTACAAAAAGTACAAAAATAGCAGCTAGACTTATCTTCAAACTTAAAAAATATTACCCCACTACTACACCTACTCCACTGGCTTCCCATCACAAAAAGAACACAATTCAAAGTACTAATCTTACAAATAAACTCTGTTGCCCTGCAATACATACAAGATATCATCATTTGAAAGAAACATTCAAGGAACACATGCCAGTCACAAACAATAACCACTGAGTGATATAACAGCAGGTCTAAGTTAATAGGGAAGAGGATTTTCTCTTCAGCTGGAGCGCTCATCTGGAACCAATTACCAAATCAACTCACCTCAATTACACACTACAACTCCTTCAAATCTCTACTAAAAACACATCTTTACATTTAATCATCCATCTAATTTGCATAAGTTAATTTTGTAGATTTGTCAATAATTTGTACAAAGGGTATATATATATATATATATATATTTGTAAATATTTGTAAATGTGTCAAATCTAGGGACAGTGACATCAGACTCAATACCTTATTGGTCAGCTGTGCTATACAAATATCTGGTATTACTATTATTAAATGTCATAAATCTTCGATAGTCTAGATCGATGAGTAATGACTTGGACAGACGTACCTTGATAAACGACGGTATGATTTTGGGACACCTTAATGATAGCAGTGTCTATTCAGCACAGATACAATACCTTCACTCGCACATCGCTGTCAAAGATATCAAACATTTTAGAGACGGGTTTACTCCAGCCAACGGCGATCAATGAATTTCCAAGGATCATTGCAGAAATTGGTGGGTGGTTTTGAACTCGCGACTTTCCGGTTCCGTGCCCCTCCCACTTGACTTATTGCATTCCCCTCTAATACAGTCATAATTATGAACATGGTAGGCCTTACAATAAAGGGGCATAAATGGTATAAGTGAATAGTGTGTGTATTGTTTGTGTTTATACTTCAGGGACAGCGAATCACTCCTTGCGTACCTGAAGGAGAACCACGGGGTTCGTATTTGCTACAGGAATCTTTTTAAGTCACAATTATTCTTATTCATACAATACATTTCAGAATTGTACTTAATTTTTTGGATATCGTTAACAATGGAAAGGGCAAGATTTTATCGTTAGTTTATTAATAGCAAAAATATCACTCTTTAATATAAATCTTTGTCAATACTTGAATATATAGAAATATTATTAAGTCCTTGTATGTGTTTTTTTAAGTGTTTGCAAATTGCACATGATAATTCTTATTTTTACTTATTATGGATGAGCCATTGTATCGAAAGCAGTCTATATTAGTGTCTATATTGTCTATGTCAGCTACTGTGTAAGTTATTACTTTTAACATACAGGATATTTAAAATGTTCAATAAATGTTCAATTAGATCTACAGGGAAGCAGATAGTCGACTGGTAGGAACAGTGGTAGGAGTTGTAACCAAAAAGTCGGGGGTTTGAAATCACCCATTAGTCGACTTTTCTGCGGTGACCCTCAGCAAGTCTTTTATCCCAGATTGCTGGAGTAAACCCGTCTCCTATATGGGTAGACGCTCGATATTATCCTTGGCGGGGTGATATGTTAGTATCGAAGGTATTGTATATGCGCTGAATAGATGCCAACAACATTTCATTGTAAACCGCATCTGTGAGCCTATATTGGCTGATACTGGCGGCCTATAAATTTTGTACTTTACCGTTTTTACCTTTTACTCCATATAGTTGACTTATTTGAATTTGTTGGTCACACATAAAATCTGTTGACTCCTTCCGCTGAGTATGTCAGTCGGAAAAATCTTTACAATCTGGGTGTTTGGGTTTTGTTGATTTGTACGATATGTGGATTGCACATGTTTGATTGTGCAGTTCAAGAACAGTGACATAGACACAATCTACGACTTTGCCAAGTTTCAATACGAGTGTGGGAACTACGGTGCTGCCTCGGAGTTCTTGGACATCGTCCGAATGTTGGTGAGAGAATTACACTTATGGTTAATGGTGCTTCAGGGCTCGTGTGGGTGAGTGAGTGATTATGGTGAGTGAGGCACGTAATGAGTGAGTGATTTTGGTGAGTGAGGCACGTCATTGAGTGGGTGATTATGGTGAGTGAGGCATGTCATTTAGTGGGTGATTATGGTGAGTGAGGCATGTCATTTAGTGGGTGATTATGGTGAGTGAGGCATGTCATTTAGTGGGTGATTATGGTGAGTGAGGCATGTCATTTAGTGGGTGATTATGGTGAGTGAGGCATGTCATTTAGTGGGTGA
>WURV02196814.1:0-11941 GCA_011762755.2 Epimenia babai | reverse complement strand
AACTGAGAGCATATATATGCTGACGGCTGCGCTATATAAAATACTTTTACATTTATATTTACATTTACTTCGTATATGTTAACCGATACGGAGTTGGTCACTACTATATGCTCACCGCACTGTGTTAATACTATAAGTTAACCTGTACAGGATTGATCACTACTTTGTATATTTTAACCCGTAGAGTTGGTCAATACTATATGCTAACCCATACAGTGTTAATCACTACTATACGTTAACCCGTACAGTGTTAATCACTACTATATGTTAACCCATACTGGGTTAATCACTACTTCGTATGTTAACCAGTACAGAGTTGGTCACTACTATATGCTAAACCCATACAGCTAATCACTACTACGCCGCGTTAAAAAAAGCCATTCACTATCTTATTGATAATTACCGTAGGCCAAATCCCAACAGATTTTCATTATTTAAAGTTTAGAATGTAGAAAAATCTTGTGTCTATACAACACAATATCTATTATGTGTACTACGTCATTAATGACGTCACAGTGGGATCAGCAATCAATGTGATGACATCATGGTGGTGAGTCACTCACATCAGTCATTGTGTCTTTTTGTGACTCCTCCTGACAAGATGGTTTTCACAGCAGAAGATCGTGTTATGATCAAATATCTTCGAGTGAACAAACATTATGAAGCTAGCCATATTGAGAATATCACAGAAATGCCGGCATATCACTACCATCAGTTATCAGGATTGTGAAGAAGAAATTGCGCCTGAAGTGCTTCAAAAAAGAAAAGCACCTGAGCGGTCGAAGAAAAACAAACGCGATCATTTGCAATGCTCACGAAAACTTTTGCAACTGTATCATGTAAATGTCATCAACTTCATATGGCTCACAGACGAGAAAATTTTTCGATTGCACGACCATCAAATACGCAGAATGACAGGGTATATGCCAGGAGTGAGACAAAGTAAAAGAACATTTTCGCAGTGCGCTTGTTGAGAACAGGGCCAACTTTCAGCAAGACTGTTATGGTGTTTGTTGGGGTGTCAGGCCTCGGAAAGACTCGAGTACATTTTGCGGAGCCCGGTGTGAAATTGGACGGTGCTTATTACCGCGAGGAACTCCTTATGAATGGCTTGTTACCCGATATGCACGATTGTTCAGACTTTTATGTTTTCCAACAAGATGGGGCTCTATCTCACAATGCGCGGGTACTTTATCACCCCGGACCTCTGGCGACCAAAACCAAATTCGCCAGATTTAAATGTTGTCAACTATATCATCTCCGTCAGTCATGCAAGGACGAGTGTACCGATCACCAATCGCGAGCCTGGACGAACTGAAGCAACGCATCATTGACTTGTGGGATGGACTCCAGCAGGATATCATAGATGTTGCGGGTGGAGACTGGCGTCGTCAACTTGCACATGCGTACAAGCGAAGGGTGGCTACTTAGATCACACGCTGTGACATTTCCGAACTGACGTGAATTTTGTCCAAATTTCAAGGATTTATGTGAATAAAAAAAATTTATAAATGTTTTAGTGAATGGATGTTTTTTTGGAAACGCGGTGTGTATATATATGTTAATCAATACGGTCCTAATCGTACTATGTTAACCCGTACAGTGCTAATCACTATTGTATGTTAATTCTTACAGTACTAATCATTCCTCTAACCTATATGTATATGGCTGGGTAACCCTGCTGTGTAGGCAATTATTGATTCTTTACTTAGTACGTGCAGTAGTGTCCGCACGGGCCTTGAATTACTTTAGTAAATTAGAAGTAATTCTGCAACACCCCTTCTATGTCTCAAATCCTAAGAAATGCTTTTAACACATTTGTTAATTTCATTATTTTGTTTTTCCCCCACTCAATCGCCGTTCTATCGAGTTAATCGTTTAGTTACTGGTGCACTGAGACAAGTAGGCTATCGACAGATAATCATGACTATACATAAAATAATTCTCAAATCTTGCCGAACTTTGTTAATTGATCACTTATTCAAGGTTTCTCATTTATTGCGAACATTTGATTTTACTGATGGTGTTATACCCGTTCAAGGGTCTATCAATAAAGACTTTTGATTTGACTTGAGCTAGTCTGTGGTTATCATGACATATACGAATTAGCTTCGGTTAAAGGGAAACACCGCAGTGACAGTCACCAAGTCTGGGCGTGGACAACTAGCCATACTAGCCACTGGTTGCATATGCCAATATATATATATCTATATATATATATATATAAAACTATACATGTCACACACTGTTATATCTGTGATAGTTAATGATTATTTAAAATTAGATAATGTGAGAGCAGAAAGGTAGGCAATATAGACACTATCCAGAGAGTATCAGAAACACAGCCACATCAAAGGGAAGATAGTATATTTTATTATATTTTATATTCTCTGACATTAATGCCCAAAACTAGCAGTGTGTGCTAGTGAGGGAACAATAAATAAATATATTGGGAATAGAGTCAGTCATCTGGATTGAATAATAATGATCGACCAGCTTTTAACCCTCAGTAGTTACAAAACTGCATTGCCAGATTATACACAGTAACTTAGAGACAAATTGTTGAACTAGTTGATTTAATATTTATAGTACTCTATATAACTTAAAAAGTTATTTCAAAATAGGCATTTTTTTCTTTTTTAATTTTTTCCGTATTTTCAGATTGTGTGGTGCAGAATCTATATTCAAAGTACACTGAAATAAATGAAAGGGCTGTACTAATAGGAAGTACTAATAAGGATACATACATCAAGTTGGACAGATTGGTCTGAAAGAATTGATAGATCAGGTAAGTACTGGTGCGGCTTGTTAGTCAGGTAATATGCTGCTCCAGCGGCTGCCATTCCAGTTAATGTTGCTAAAGTTACACTAACAACTGTCTGTGCATCCATACAAGCTGAAATCATTGGTCATTGCTATAGTGTATATCACTGGTGTTTCATGGGTACAATCTTACCCACCAATAGAATCGTCAGCTGCAGTAACTGAGAAGTCAAAAGACATAATAGAGTGTAAAAAGTCAATTTCATAGAGATAGTGTATAGTAATAGGCGTCAAAACTGCAAATATAATATCAAAATATAAACAGATCATCATAACATACACTTTATACACGTAGCTTGTTCACCTAACTTAAATTGCATTTACATACAAAAAATTCCTGTCCTGCTAAAATATTTGCGAGTTCAGCAGGCTAAATGTGAATGTACATTGATTATATTGTTTATAACTCAATAGATTCGGGTCAATCAGATGTAGGCCACTGGCTCTCAATAAGCATAGTTGTGATGTTTTCAGAGTTAGACATATTACAGAGACCAGCGAGTTGTGGAATAGTCACAGGCACGATATAGTGGAATGTGGTGTGATGAATGCCATGTGCATTCACCCGTACAAGACTTTCTTTGGTTTACAGAAGTTTTCTTTTGTTAATGAAATAAATTAAGAAATTTTATCGATTTATAGTGTTCTTTTAACACATGACTACCACAGACACTTTACAAATTTACAGTTACTATGATTAAAGATAAAGATAAAAAAATGACTACGTAACTAGAAATAAAAGGAATATGGTTCAAAATCAAACTGGGTAATATATGAATCGAAAATAAATGAGACATACACAGATCAAGATAAAGTTAATGGTAATATTAATCTCAAGTTTGCTCTCATTTCGCAATACAACAAACACATTTGCTTACATCTCTTTCGTTTGCACAGAATATTTTGGGTCAAAAGCAATATCTAAGATGTATGTACAGTACTTTACATTACAAATCTAAATGATCTTACTGAGGAATTTAAATTTTTTTTTTCTAACACTGTTCTTCCATCACCTTCCACCATGTTGCGACTACACAGGCTTGGCTATGTCAGTCTTATGTATTTTCTACACTGCGAGTTTTTGCCACTACTATACCCTTGACATGATTTCTGCCTTGTTCCAGTACTGTTGGGTCTCTTCAGCCTCTTGTCTTGTTCTAGTGTCGTATGGGGTAACCTCTTTGGCCTCTTGCCTTGTTTCAGTGTCGTATGGGGTATTGTCAGGTCTCTTTGGCCTCTTTCCTTGTTTCAGTATCATGAAGGGTTATGTCAGATCTCTTTGGCCTCTTTTTATCTTTTTCATCTCTTTTTTCATCTCTTTTTTCTCTCTTTTTCTCTTTTCTTCTCTCTTTCCTTCTCTCTTTCCTTCTCTCTTTTTTCTCTCTTCACTCTCTCTTTTCTCTTTTTTTCTCTTTCTTATCTCTTTTCTTTTTTTCATTCTTTTTCCTCTCTTTTTTCTCTCTTTTTTCAGGTGAGCTTCATGAAGCCTCTTGAATTGATATGTGGTTTTCTGGGCCAGTCACTTCTTCGAAGCATTCACTTATTTTCTACTTAAGATTTACCCAATACATCTGATATATATACTGCATATTATTGTAAATAGGGTAAGACACCCACTGCAAATCGTACGGAACGTTAGGGTAGGATGATATAACTCATGCCTAACATTTTTATGTGATAAAAGAGTTCACATCTCTCCAACTATTTATTAAACCACATTGGCTACCCTAATTGCCATCACATACATATGGGAACACGGCAAAAATTAGCCAATCAAGTTATAGTCCATCATCATGCTTGTTAAAGATATCTTTGTATATCGCGGGCTATGATATACAGACTTTAAACATCGGTGATTCTAAAAAACGGTGTTAAATACCTAAAATGCACTGGAATAATCTCGCCCCTGCAGCTAAGTTGGTAGAGCACCAGATCGGTTATCTGGGGGTCGTGGGTTCGAGTCCCATTGGGGGTATAGGTTTTTTCCTGTGCATTTCTCTCCAACTATTTATAGGACCACATTGGTTATCCTAATTACCATCACATGTATCAGTTTTGGTCGAAGAATGTTCAGTTCAGTATGTGTTGGAGGGAGGTGCTTGTTTCTTGTAATTAATGTGATGTCTGCCATGGTGGTTCATCCTTCTACGTAAATGTCTGGCTATGATGCGCATCTTCTAAGAGTGGTTCTACGTACTTAGGCAATTCATGAATCATGAGTTTCAGGAGATGGCAATGGTAAGTCATGACTGGAAATAAGGGTGCTTCCTGTACCCTCTGCACTCTCCTGACGCTTTCTCACAGACATAAAATACTGTAACTACTAACGTTTCGGTGGGGACCTTTTTCAAAGACTATTGTGTGATAAGTATAGAACTGGTGTGTATATATATATATATATATATATATATATTCAGGGGTTTATTCAGGGGATATTATATACCATTCAGGGGTTTTATGTTGAGTGGTGTATTACTTTATTGTATTACGTATTTACCTAACTGGATGAAGTACGGTTTAACCATACGAAATATATAGGAATCGCTTCATTGTACGCGTAAAAACTCTTTAAATATGGTAAGGATCACACGAACACGGCTGCAATATACTGTGACATAACTCTAGAGCAGAATTGTATATTGGGTATAAGCATCCGTAACTGACAGGCGATGACGGTCAAATTACAGATCGCTGTGCCGACTGTGTCGACTTAAAGCGTCACAAATAACACCATTTGTGGACAACGGTGACAGCATAAGCGTGTCAAGGTAGACAGGTTTCAACTTTAGTCGACTTCGACCAACGTCGTAATTAATTGACTATGTCTAATGAGATGAATAATAGGACCGGACAATTACTGTTGACTAAGGCGGTTTGTCGAGAGAACGGAAATGAATTGCATAGGTGAGACTGTACAACTATGCATGTAAATTGACGGCTGGTGTATGACTATGTATGAATAATGCTCTTAGTTAAATAGTACAAAGAACTATGATAGTAAACAGTGTTTTATCTAAGATAGTTAACAAAATAACAACAACAAGGGTTTAAAGCGCCTTGAACCCCGTCCGCCCATGACAATCAGGATATCCTTTCCAATCTGGTTATGTCAGGGGATGAACGAGGTAGCGGAGTGTACACGATAAGTGGGCTGTCTGGAGCCTTTAGAGCTAGTGGGATGCCCATGGAGGAAGGTCAACTGTCTACTCAGACTTTGTTTTTTCACTACCATTTTCAGCCTATTGCTAGTCAGTTAATGAACTAAATAATATTTACTGCATTTAACTTTTGGATATGCAAGAAGCACGTTCAACTAAGAGAAATTAGACAGATTTTTGTTCACTCTCTTAATAAAAAATGTAGTGATACATTGAAATATGAGTACTGCAAGATGCATTGAAAAACATGGAAGCACTATTAACCACGTCAGTACAGTACACAAACACAACTAATTGATGCAATTCAGCCAGTTTTTATATGAATCCAATCTGACAAAATAATAATAAAGTATATATTAGAATATAGACTCACCTCAAAATATTATGTCATTTGTATACACTGTAGAATCAAAATTGATCTATACTACTCAAAACTTATTAAGGATCATCCGTATCGTATAAGATAATACACCAAAATATAGCGTATATACTCGCCTATAAGTCGATCCGCCTATAAGTCGACCCCCCCAACTTTGGCCTGCGAAATTGTGGTTTCGCTCTTGACCCGCCTATAAGTCGAGGGTGGAGTTTGAGGGTGCTACCACTTCTTCAGTCATTCACGGCGATCGGCTGCCATTATAATTTGGATGGGAAACTTACCTTATGTTATCACTCGTGGATCCCATGGATTTATACCAACGATTCACCCACCTACAACTTTTCATTTTTATTGCAAAAAACACTAAAATTTAAAGATACACAAATAAAAAAGGCGATAGTCTACATAAAAGAGTCATTACCTGAAAAGAGAATGCAACAGAAAGATGTCTGAAGGTACGTATCAGTATATTTTTACTGCCCTAAATTTTTTAATTGTTATTGACCCGCCTGTAAGATGGGGGGTAGACTTTAAGGATTGAAATTTTGTCTTTAAAAACCGTCTTATAAGCGAGTATATACGGTATATGCAAACATGAGCTTTTACATACACAAGGAATGCTTCATCAAGTGAATGAGTGAGAAAAAGTAAAGCACACCTCTGTATACATGGAGAGTACAATAGTGATATAAAAGCGGGTTGAGGCAACGTTCTGAAATCTAGAAATAAATAATAAAATGGATATAGTAGTTCTGAAATCGGCATGTGGAGACAGTGCCGTGTACGAACGATGGTCAACTTCTCATACTCAGTTTTTCATACAGTGTTTTACCCACAATGATAAATGAAGCTAACCCATTCATGGTGTCAACTGTCATCTATGCTGTATTTCTCTACTTCTGAACTAGTTTTGTAAATGGCTAATGATGGCCTATGGCCTAGACATTGCTATATACATACATACTTCTGCTAATGGCAGCATTTTTCAATGCACTTACAATATTGACTCCCTTTATAGTACCTTAGTAAAATTTATCATAATCTATGTCTAAACAAACAGCATGCATGTTGGATGTAACCTTATGGGTATGGCGACTGCACCTTGTGGTATGGGGACTACGCAAGGGCTGCAATTCGTGGTCTTCTCTGCCGACTAATCGAATACGAAACGGGACGCGCTCTTCCCGTTTGCCCACATTCTTCACCTGCCATTTGATGTATTGTTTGTTTTAGACTAGCAAAAAAGGATTATGTGCATTTAGCTCGCTGCAAAACAAATTCAAGTGCGGCACCTGGAACTGGCCTCCGCACAGGGTCACAATAGCACTTTCCCAACTTGGATGTCTTGACACAAAAAATTATCGTCGACAAGAGCAACCGTCGCTCAAGCATACAATTGTGAAACACCATTAGTAGTCCTACCTGCAATTCAAACCCTACACCTTCTGGTCTGTATGGTCGCCTCTAGCGAGTGTGCTATCCAGTTCCCGAACGGCTGAGATGTGATGCATAAACATCAAGTGGTAAGTCTTACAAGTATACACTGCGGCCAAATAACTCGCGCTGTGGCGCTATGTAATAGATATAATAATATTTGTGTTTGTTGATTTATTCAACACAGTACAATATCTTATATGTATTGTATCTGCCTAAGTAAATTAAAAATAATGTAGAGTGAGGGAATTATTAGGAAAAAAAAGAAAAAATACGAAACACAAAACGAAGAGCATATATGTACACTATACACAGTAACTAACTGACTAATATATTTCAAGAAAAGATTGAGTATTGTGGAAAGGAGCCATAGTAAGTCCAGACACTTGTAATTTTATGGCTCCCGATGGTTGATATTTTATTTTAATAAATTTTCTTATCCATGTTTTATTCATTTAGAAATTATGCCATTTAGAAATGCTTGAGCTGATATATTTAGCTAAGTATTAAAACATTATTTGTTTTACAAAATTTTACATTTTACAATAAGCACGTCGGTAGTGAAATCATGAAGTATGGTCGACTTTGTCATCAGCATAATGTTGATATTTTAGGCATTTAAATTTACATTCGAAGAAGTGCAGTTTGGACAAATATATAGAGTGGCCAAATCCTATATTTGAAATAAGGCAGGATTAGGGTAGAGTACAGGTTCCGAAGTGCCTAAGTTGGTAGCAGAAACTTGCAGTGGTATAAAATAGACATATTTCTGGCTACTTTAGTTTCAATAAGTTTAATATGATGTTCCCAGGGTAGTTTATTATATATGTACACACCTAAATATTTAACAACATTCACTCTAACAATCACATTACGATCAATATTAATTAGTACCTCACCATTGTTCTTCCATTTACCAAAAACCATGTAATTTATTTTCATAATATTCAGAGAAAATTTATTGGATTGAAACCAGTTATTATGTTCCAACTCCTTACTTATACATCACTCAACTCTTTGGCTGATATTTCAGAGTAAAATGAGTTAGTATCATCAACGAAGAGTAAGTACTTTAGAGGCATTAGAGATGTCATACTTAAGAGGCATTAGGGATGTCATTCACATAATGAAAAGTGTAGGTCCTAATATGGACCATTGTGGGAATCCACAGTTGATACAGAGTAAATCAGATTCCACATCACCACAAGACACATATTGGGAGCGATTATCAATATAATTTCGAATCTAGCAAACGACAATGCCACATATACCATAGTTTTCTTACTTTTTGTTAGGATAGTATAGTAAATAGTATCAAAAGCTTTCTTAAGGTCAATAAATATTCCGAAAGATAACTTGAATCATCATTAGTATAGTGATTTGCTCAATAAGTTCAATAAAAGCAAGCGACATTGAATGGTTTCATCTAAAACCATAGTGGCTCTCATAGAGAATGTTGTTCTGAATTACAAATGACATAAGACGGTTATTAAATAATTTCTCGAGTAATTTAGAGAATTGTGGCATGACAGAAATTAGTTGGTAATTAGTGAAATTACCTGATTTAAAAAGTGGAATAACTTTTTTGATTTCTATAATAATATATTTCTATAATATTATTCATATGTCGTCTGCTAAAGCAGCCGAACATCGCCAAGTCAGCTTTGGCAATTTAATCTACATTGTAACTACAGGGAGACAATCCTATGGAATTAAATTAATTTATGATTAATTAATGGGACACAATTACGAATTGTAAATTATGTCTTTTGTGCGATTGTCTCCCTTACACCACATCGAAATGACTGTAATCTCATGTAATCATAAAAAGTACCCTTAGAGTAAAATCTTACATTTGTGATTGACCATATGAATTTCAGATATGTTAAATTATGATGGTTGCATACATTACGTTGTTGATTAATTAATATAAACATTTTATAATTTCATATTTTGATTGCTACTATATGTCGTCTGCTAAAGCAGCCAAACGTTGCCCAGTCAGTCAGCGTTGGCAATTTAATTATGAGATTAAACGAACCTGAAAGGGAGGTTGAATCATAATTACCTGAGGCCAATAGCGGTTTCAGTGGAAAGACAGTTTTCTCTGTCAATTTTTCAGCCACACTGATGAGTTTTTCCAATCTTCTATCCATTTTTGATATAAAGGCAGTTATCGACTCACCTTTCACGATTTCAATTCTGTTCCTTATGTGAGTAGAAATACCTTCATCTTGATTGTCTTGGTTTATATCCAACATATTGTGCTATGAGTATAGGAATTATTTTACTCACAGCTATTATTATGCTATATAAGTTATACTCCAAAAGTTTATAGCAAAGTGTAGTAGCTACATAATATCCAAATTTGAGTGCTGATCTCTGTAGTTAACTCGCAAGAAGTGCTGACTGGTAACTTGCTTGACCTCATATAGCTCTTGGAGCAATGCTATTGGCTGAAGGGTAATGGTAAAAGCAGTCGTGCGTTACAAGGGGAATAATAGGCTACACTTCGCTATGTATTGTATCAATGTGTCCAAGGGGAGACAATACGGAATTCTGTAAGAAAGTAATAACGCTTTAGAAAACTATTATCTCCCTGCCCTTCACTACGTTGTTTCCTATACCAACCACCCATCACATTATTAATGCGAATCGCGCAATGTTTTAACACTATATACTTAGTTTGTTAATACGAATTACACAGTTCATTCATCCGAATTAGACACTGCTTGAATAATACTAGTTACACAACGTAGCTATAGTCGTGTATCGACGCGTTCGTAAAGTGCGTGTCTTGAGAGGCACTTTTGTCGTTTCTCCGTATTCTACCATCCTTCGCCCACGCAGTCGCTTCACCAAAACTAGTTTAGGCTTCTCTCATCGACCTCGCTCTACTCGCAAGTTATATATAATATAAAATTAGATCATACGCCAATCAACGATCCTGTTCGTAAAACACTCGATATTGTCCAAAATGACACAATATGTCTATTTTTCGAGAGTTTTTATTTATACGACCGATATCCTTAGGTTGGTTTAGCCAAAAACAATATATTACACAGAATACATAATTATGTATTAAATGATCAATGGTAAAAAATTATAATGCGCATGTTTGGTAAATACCGTCAAATGACGCAAGGCATAGAAATCACATACATAGTTATAAACGGATCGAGAACGTGTTTCCCTTAGCGGTATACAAAAATCGATGACCAAAATTGACATACTTGTATTTTGTCTTGGGGGTAATGAGCGAAGTTACGGACGAGTCTCTAGTTATGGGGGACGGGAGAACATTGAGGGGGTTCATTAGATGAGATGGGGCTTTGCCATGATGATATTGAATTGTTTAAAGACAGTTGAGCCAATATTAATCTCCTGTAGTAATAATGTGAAGGCCACCTTGTGTCATTACTATGTTTTAGCTAACAATGCCACCCGTAGCCACGAACGAACGGTGTATCGCAAAACTATAATTTCAAAGTCTTACTATAATATTGACGTAAACAACAGAATTCTCATTTCAAAATAATATTCATATTTATTCATGCATGATTAATGACACTGCGAGGATTCTTTGCCCACGATTGTATGCGTAGTTGTTTTCACTCAATTTTACACGATAGGTAGTGGTATGTACGGGAGAAAGGGAGGTGCTCAATGTATAACTTATTGTACATCACTCTACACGTTATTCATTTATTCTCCAAAATAGAATGACATAGTTTTGAATATTCTGTAACACGCATAAGATATATTAATATATTGAGTTTAACTTTAGGAGACAAGATGTCGGTTTGATCGTAGAGCTATGGGACATTTGATCAAATTCAATAATTTCAAACATTCACTATGATTTGCATCGCATGTATACTGTACGCTTTCGCATCTTAAACCTGGCATTGTTCCATCTAAAAAATCATTATTCTTGAAAACCGACCTATTCCAACAAGTCTATTAATGATTTTAAGTATTGTTTTGATAGGCAATAATTTCTGTCCACTTTTGTTCCGTATGTTGCTGTTTACGTATGTATGTCAATAAATATAGGTGTTTATGTGTTAACGTCGATGACTACATTGTCGTCATCATTGCTCTCTTTTGTCGCGTCATAGTCGTCTTTATATCGACCGTCTTTATT
>WURV02196803.1:0-11942 GCA_011762755.2 Epimenia babai | reverse complement strand
AGTAATGCCATTTGGCTTTGGTCGAGAAGCAATTTACTAAAATAGACAAGTTTATGGATGCTGCTAATGCAATTCGGGGAGCTGGTTTTCCTGTGAGAGCGCAGCTCACTGTCTACGCAATCAAATCTGTTAGGTGAGCACCTCAAGTCAAAGGTTTACGTTAACTATGGGGAAAATCACGTGAGAAGAAATTAGTAAAGTAGGCTGCATTATAATTATTAAAAATAAAAAGTTAGCCTTAAAGCCTTAAATACTTCTTTGGGGAAGCAGTTGCTTGAGTGATAGTATTACTGGAGTTATAACGGAGAGGCCGTGGGTTCAAAACTGCCCACCGCTTGACTTTTCTGTAATGGTCCTCAGCGAGTCAGTGATCCCTGACTGTTGAAGTAAACCCATCTCTAACATAGGTAGATACGTGATTTCATCTTTGCCAGAGGAAATGGTGAGTGTGGAAGTTAAAAGTATTTTTTAAAGTAACATTACAAATATCAACAAAAATTAGCTCCCCTTGGTCAGATAATATGCTCAACAAACCTAAAGTAGACCAACTCAAGCAGAATATCCGCCAAATTGAGGGCCTCTGCAATAAGCGTTTCTTAAGGAGCTTTAAGTAAAATTAGAAACATCATCCGAAGTTACTTCCCCTTAGTCACGTGACGATAAGCTTAATAAATCCAATAGAGGGCAACCCAAGAAGAATATCTGCCAAATGGCAAAGCTCTACGAAAAATGGTTTGTGAAAAGATTTCTTAAGAAAATGTCAACATTGGACAGACGGACGATGGACATAGTCCAATCACTGAGGATAACATCTAAAATCTAAAGAGCTAAAGTGGGGTGTGATATATAGAAGAGAGGTTCTCAAACAGTTCTTCACAACTCATAGGGAGAAGGGGTGACACTAAGGCAAGTACGCTGCAAAAATATCAAATGTAGACAAAATAAAAATTTTCCACCATTAAACTAATCAAATTGTTTCTTCATTCACTTTTGTGTTCACAGGCAGTTCTAAGTGCGATTGCCAAAATCAAAAGTGCTATTTTGACAGCCAGAAGTAATTATTTTATATAGTTTCAGTAATACAAACATCTCTGGGCTGTGGTTAAATAGACATGTAGACAATAAGGGGATCTTACATAACCTAAATTGTCATGGTATTAGTCGATAAAATAAAGGAATAGCACTTTTGATTGGAATTTTTGTTCAGATTGAACGGCTGTGACTGTCAAATGTCAATTCATTCTGAGTGATGACGGTGGTTATAAATTTTATTGTGATTTTTGGACAAAATCAAATAATGCCGAAATCATATAAAAATTAATATTTTTTTTATCAATTAGAATGTTAAGATGAGAATAATCAAGAAAATGGTAGTATGCCCAAAGTATCTAACATTGGAATGTGTAACCCTTGCCTCCACAGTTTCCCCTATGTCTGCAGCCCCTATATTTTTTACCCCATCCGCCATGTGTAACCCTTGTCTCCACAGTTCCCCTATGTCTGCAGCCCCTATATTTTTTACCCCATCCGCCATGTGTAACCCTCATTTCTACAGTTATACAGTGCAACCCTCATCTCCACAGTTATACACTGTAACGCAAATCTCCACAGTTATACAGTGTAACCCTCATCTCCACAGTTCTACACTGTAACCCTCATCTCCACAGTTATACACTGTAACCCTCATCTACAGTTATATACAGTGTAACCCTCATCTCCACAGTTATACAGTGTAACCCTCGTCTCCACAGTTATACAGTATAACCCTCATCTCCACAGTTATACACTGTAAACCTCGTCTCCCCAGTTAAACAATGTAACCCTCATCTCCCCATTTATACAGTGTAACCCTCATCTCCACAGTTATACAGTGTAACCCTCATGTCCACAGTTATACAGTATAACCCCAATCCTCACAGCTATACAGTGTAACCCTCATCTCCACAGCTATACACTGTAACCCTCATCTCCACAGCTATACACTGTAACCCTCATCTCCACAGCTATACAGTGTAACCCTCATCTCCACAGCTATACACTGTAACCCTCATGTCCACAGTTATACAGTATAACCCCCATCTCCACAGCTATACAGTGCAACCCTCATCTCCACAGCTATATACGATACAATAATGATCATCGAGGCTCCCTTTTGTTATGGCCATATAATCAACATCTGTAGCAATATCCCCTATTCGACTCGGCCAGAGACGCGGCATTTGCGCACAAACAAATTTGTTTGATGTAATTCCTAAAGCAAATTATTCATGAACAATTTCCTACAAGTTTTCTCACGAGAACGTAATATATCCGCAGAGATTACATTGTCACGAATGCGGCAGGGTGGATGAGTGGTCATTTTCGTTCTCGACAGTTTACTGGGAGGATAGTGACGACTGCAACGCCGCTGCAATTTGAGCTGAGACTGCGCAGCTGTTAGATGCCCGCCGATGTTCATTAGACAGCACGCGGGTGCTGCGGTCAGAAATAGACTTAACCCGTTCAGCAGATTGTGACATGTGGCATCTACTGTACGACTGTACATTGCCTTTCTTTCTCGTTCCCTGACTGCAGAAGGACGAACCGAGGAGTGTATGCTCATTCAAGTCTGATCACCAGTGAAATAGATTTCAATAAAATCGTTATATATTGACTGGTGTCACTGCCGTAATCCAAGAATCCGCACTAAACAATATCCTGGCACTGTTTTAGTATCTACTGTGTGTATTCTTGTGAAGTGCATGTGAGATGTGAGAACTTCTCATTAGGCGTAAAGGAACTAACTTATTACATCACATTACATTACGCTGCGTAACATTACATCATACTGGATTATATTACATCACACGAAACCACACTTCATTACATTGTACTAATACTAAAAATCATCACCCCCTCAGCAAAACAACGCTTTCATTCATTGACTGATCGAAACAAAAAGAGGGAAAAACTTTCTAGCCGATCACAGATTAATATTATAATAGAGTAGCTTCAGTATTATTATTAACGAATGAAACACAATATAAATCTAGATAAAACACAATATAAATTTAGAGGAAACCAAATAAAATTAAGATGAAACACAATATATATCTAGATGAAACACAATATAAATCTAGGTGAAACACAATATAAATCTAGGTGAAACACAATATGAATCTAGATGAAACACAATATAAATCTAGTTGAAACACAATATATATCTAGATGAAACACAATATAAATCTAGGTGAAACACAATGTAAATCTAGGTGAAACACAATATCAATCTAGATGAAACACAATATAAATCTAGATGAAATACAAAGTAAATCTAGATGAAACAATATAAATCTAGATGAAACACAATATAAATTAAGATGAAACACAATATAAATTAAGATGAAACACAATATAAATTAAGATGAAACACAATATAAATCTACATGAAACAGAATATAAATGTGGATGAAATTGTATTGCGATAGTAATGTGGTTAATGCCAGATGTAGGCCTGGTAAAAAGGAACAATGTGGCACAAATTGACATTCTCTCCGAGATATCTGTCCCTCAACTCACTTTTTCACTACTTCGCCTTTTACGCTGATTTTCTAGCCATCCTTGATTGTGAATGGTACAATTTTACACGGAGCATCTGCCAATCAGCCATTCACCAGTGACTTCAGACTATCTTCATACATAGCAACTACAAGATGGAATATAAGTCTAATTAGACATATAACTTATATAAAGCTGATCTAGAAGATGGTGAAAGCTGATTTACAACATGGTAAAAGCTGATCTACAACATGGTAAAAGCTGATCTACAACATGGTAAAAGCTGATCTACAACATGGTAAAAGCTGATCTACACCATGGTGAAAGCTGATCTACACCATGGTAAAAGCTGATCTACAACATGGTAAAAGCTGATCTACACCATGGTGAAAACTGATCTACAAGATGGTAAGCAGTTACGGGACACGAATTCTTTAAGTCATACATTCAAATAACGCAACCACTGGCCACATTTTTCAGATTTGGCCCACGGGCGTAAATTTCCTTATGCCCACTGTATCTATAACGCAAAAGATTTATGCTGGTATAAATTCAATTTGCCTTCCTGCATTTCGCCTGATCTTTCTCATCTCACTCCCACATTATGCAACAGTAATTGCGAAAACTTCCCCTTAGAATCCGCAACAGAACGGCCACACTATTATTCTTGCATGCGTCACTCCACAATCAATCCTCCGTAATTCCACGCTCCTTACGCTCCGCCAATTGGGAATAATCTTCATGACTGCTAAGTGTGATCTCAGTGAAAAAAAACTGCCTTCACAGAATTGCATTAATTGAACTACCTTGAATTCTCGCCTATTATCCACTGTCAAGCGTATCTTCATAACTCACTACGCGAGCAAGAAATACCCTAAAAGGCTATAACTGACTTGCTATGTCCTTCGTGACGAACTTACTATCCACTACACAAAATTAAAATGTACATCATGCTTTCACCCATCTTCCAGACCATATATCACAGCATCCAACTACCAGACCATATTTCACATCATCCAACTACCAGACCATATATCACAGTACCCAACTACCAGACCATATATCACATCACCCAACTACCAGACCATATATCACAGCACCCAACTACCAGATAAATTAAAATATCAGATCACCCAACTACCAGACAAATTAATATATCACATCACCCAATTACCAGACCATATATCATATCACCCAACTACCAGACCATATATGACATCACCCAAGTGCCAGACCATATATCACAGCACCCAACTACCAGACAAATTAAAATATCACATCACCCAATTACCAGACCATATATCATATCACCCAACTACCAGACCATATATGACATCACCCAACTACCAGACCATATATCACATCACCCGACCACCAGACCATATATCACATTATATCGTCTCACAACCAAAGCAAATACCACCTAAATTAATAATTCTTTTTTCGGTTCCAATCCACAAAACCCTGTCGAACCCGATTGATATATATCTTGACCAACATATGGACAGCGTCCCCCCATATAGACTGCGGTCACTATTGTCGCTAGCCCTATATATCTATGGGCATTAACCTATACATTTCCGAGTCCGACAATGTCTGCTGCCCTCCATCCATTAGTACACACCTGTATCTGACACATTAATTATCGCAGCTAAGCAAAAATATTACCTTTCTACACGGAACACCACGAGATTAAGGGAACCAAATGTTCGGGATATCAGCAGCCCTGTGGTATAACTATAGGAGTATTACTGTTTTGGAGACTGGAACACACTGTATTACACTCTCTTAAAAAGCATGTATAACTGTTTGCATACCCCTATATACAGGCTGATTTGTAATTATGTATCCATAATTATGTAATGAGAAATTTTATTACTATTAACGTATATGGTGGAGGCAAGTATGTATGTTTTATTACGTCACGTTCTTAGTACAGATCTACAACATTCCTGATCGTTTCTCGTTGTGCCCCCCCCCCTTCTGTCTCAATGCAGCTATGTAGGCGATTGTCGTTCTCAGTGTTCACACTGTGCAGCATCTCGGGTGTTACCGCAGCCACACGCTCCACTATTCGCTGCATCAGGTCCCCTATATCATGTGGTTTTGTGGCATAAACTCCATTTTTAGGAATCCCTACAGAAAGAAGTCAAGAGGGGTAAGATCACAGGGGAGTGGACTGGCCAAGGTAGTGGTCTCCCACGGCCGATCCAATTCACTCCAAAGGCCTCAGTTAAGCAATCCTTTTCGCGAATTGCAAAGTCCGTGGGAGCACCATCCTGTTGATAGACCAGAGTATCGATGTCCATACCATTTGCCAGTCGATTCGGTATAAAGAACTGCTGCAGAATGTCCAAATAGTCATCAGCGTTAATAGTTTTATTGGGGGAAAAAGAACAGTCCGTATACTTTGGTACAGGATAGTGCACACCAAACATTCACCTTGGGTGAGTCGCGCTCATGCTCCGTGTTGATGCCAGTCTCTCATCGCTCTATATCCAAGGTCACCCTGCCGGCCATGTGAAACGTGGCCTCTGACCAGATTGTACGACTCGTGACATGCTCCCAGTTCATTAGCACTTCCCCCAGTACCTGGCAGCCTTTAACTCGTGCAGCATAGTCACCTAGTTTCAGCTCATACAGAATCTGGAGTCGGTAGGCACGATAATGGAGATCGTCATGAAGGATCCGTACCATCGATGTCTGGCTTATGTTTAATTCCAGTGATCCGTGTCTCGTTGATTTTGTCGGACTTTGCTCGTAACCATACCTGACAATGTCTATGTTGGCTTCTGTCGGACTGGTGGTCGGCCTACCAGCACCTTTCTCCTGCTTTAACTGAACTGTCCTCCGAAGCTTTCGATGAATTCCTTTTCATCGTTTTAGGTGTCGGGGCGACTGCGTTAAATCTTTGCACATACCGCCGCTTTGTCTCGTGTACAGATCCATCAAAGACCTCCATCAAACTCGCAATAAACCACCACTTTTTATCGCTTAGCCTCACCATCTTGAAGCATACTAAGAACGCGACGTAATAAAACATGCGTACTTGCCTACACCATATATGAGACGTTAAGAATAATACAATTTCTCATTACAAAAGTGGATACATGATCATGAATCACCCTGTATATGCAAATGTATAATACCTAGCGATGGTATGAAAGCATCAATTTATGGTATAAAAACAATTATTCCACAACTCGCTTATCTATTTCAGCTCGCTACATATGGCAGGTCACTGTTCTCCTGCGTGGGTGCAACGCTGTCAAATAAACGGCCACAGGCCATTGGATCAGTTACACCGGTGGCTGCTTCCAAGTCACCACTGTGTTGTTATTTTCTAACGCTTGCTCCTGGCACTGTTTTAGTATCTACTCTGTGTATTATTGTGAAGTGCATGTGAAATGTGAGAACTTCTAATTAGGCCCAAAGGACCTAACTTATTACATCACATTACATTACGCTACGTAACATTACATCATACTGGATTATGTTACATCACACGAAACCACACTTCATTACATTATACTACACTCACTACATACTACATTATATTATACTACATTATATCACACTACACAAATAAGATCATGATAAGGTTCCCCCCTGAATAGTTAACTAATATTCTCTAATTAACCTGTCTCCTTTTTAGCAGAAAAAGGCAGTTCTGTTGATAGCAAATGGTGATAAAGTAACCATCAACCTAGACACAAGAACTGGTTCTAATAGCAGACACTGCACGGTTTTTGCGCCAATCAGAAGGGAAAATAGAAACTGTAGGTTTTCGCGCTATCTACAATGGTGACATTTCTAGCTGTTGAAATCCATAGAACGTTTTTCTAAAATGTCAACACATTTCTGGTCATAAAAAGAATGGTTAAGTATTGTTTCGTGTAATAAAAATCTTTGGTGGAGCTATTGTCACCTGACTATTTTTCATTGATATCGGGGTATGGAATGTCGAGTTTAATTTATTCTAACCTCGAGGCATATAATTTATTGATACTTGAGTAGATTGTGAAATAGACTTGACGACATAATTAAATGACTTGGTCACGTATGAATGACAAACCGGTGATGAAAATTTTTGACGTGGTGACCTAAAATAAATAAGTGGTGACCCAAAAAACCGATTCAGTGATCCCAAATAATAACTTGGTGAAACGAAAAAAAAACACCTTGGTGACTGACGTTCAGTTTTAGATTCAGTAACTTTTATAGTAATTAACCCTTACCACATTAAAAATTTATATCACATTACTATCACCCAACGGTTCTGTGACTACAGAGTGCTAATGGTTGATATTTACATCAAGCTTGCTTGGTTTGTACAATATAAATCATATTTTTATGCAGTCATGTGTAAGCATGTAAGGCACTATAAATCAATAAAATGATTGGTGAATGTTGTTTATCTCCTCCCTCTTTTAAGACTGTGCTCTATCCGGCGATAAAAATGGAATGACAACGCACGTATACATGCACAGGCGGTAAAGAACAGCTGTCCAATGAAAACACAAGAAAAACTCACAAAAGTATTAGATAACAGAGCATGCAGTTAGGAACAACGCAATAACGTAGGAGTAAATTAGGTGACAATGCGCGTGATGGTATTTATAACGTGGAATAGTAATCAGTATATACCAATTTTTACATTGTAAAGTGCGTCTGACAACATATACATGCTTTAAGAAGCACTATAATCACTATTATTATTATTATTATTATTTTTTGATATAACTAACATTAAACTATGTTTGTATTTACGACATGGCTAACACGGCAACCCACACCTCTGTATTTTATCATAATAATGTGAGCTGTATCTTTCATTCAATTAATACAATTTGTGCACTCATGAAAACTATAGCTGACGTCTGATGGTCACAACTATTGACAGTCTGACAGTGAAACACTTCCTTCACTAAGATGTTATAGATGTTTACGTCGACATATCGCTCTGTTGACAAAGTATTACCTCCCCTGACGGTGTTGAGGGTATGATTTATTATATTATATACATTGTGGTCAAAACAATGTGATCCATAAATTATCAACTTAATTAAGATTACTTATTGCCTTTTGCTATTATAACAGCTCAGATAATATTCCATTATGTAAACAGTGCAAATGGATCCTGTTATGAGGCCTTTGAGGTGAATACTGACCTGACTGGATCAATATGCAGGGTATGGCCCATTAGGTCTAATCCCATTAGGTCCAATCCCATTAGGTCCAATCAACGTGTGAGCTGCGGTATATGGTCCATAGCATTGTTATTACTAATCTACGCCGTAGTCCAATAGTTATACCCACAAAGTGGGCAGACACCTAAATTTTATCTTGATGTATTTAGTGATAGGCTGACTATCAATTATCAATTGTGGTAATCGTTTCCCTGGCCATTCTTGGCCATTTACAAAGCTAGCCTATTAATGTGGTTAACACAAAAAATTGATTAGCCTCATTTATAAGGGGTGGGGGAAGAACATACTGTTCTGACCACATGCAGAGAGGTAATTGATATCAATGCCATCCATATTGCATCTGAAGCATAACCTTGTCATAGCGAAAAGGCCTAACAAAATCGCACTGGGAATGGCTACCCAGACCCCACAGGCACAGGGATTGTAGGCAATT
Source organism: Epimenia babai (assembly GCA_011762755.2). Classification (NCBI taxonomy): domain Eukaryota; kingdom Metazoa; phylum Mollusca; class Solenogastres; order Cavibelonia; family Epimeniidae; genus Epimenia; species Epimenia babai. Next base: position 2,762 of record WURV02196803.1, on the reverse strand, counting down.
GATTCAAAGTCACACGTTCTAACTAGCTGTTATGTTTATGGTAAAAGGTAAAGCACAACATGTATAGACTGAGGGTATCAGCTAATAAAAGCCCTTAGATACAGTTTATAATGAATGTTTGTAACAGCTATTCAATGCAGATACAATACCTCCTGCACTTGATAATCACTCGTAAAAGATATCAAACGTTAAGCTATTTGACAGATGGGTTTACTTAACCAATCGGGGATGAGCTGAGGATCATCGCAGAAAAATCCGACTCTCGGACGGTTTCGAACCCGCAACTTTTCGGTCACGAGTCCAATGCCCATACCACTCGACAATGTGCTCCGCCATATTAGTGAGTTCAAACGCCATTAGAGGTGAGGCGGGTGCGTTTCTCTACTCTTAATTTTTACATGGATATTTATACTGTTGGGTTATTTAGCTGTCAGAGAACGAACGGGATTAATTAACGAATGAGTTTACAGTAGATCATTTAATTAAGTTAATGGTAGTTGGTTATTAGCGGATTATATTGTCGTGACCTGATAGACGGGCGATGGTGCCTGATATAACATGTAAATAATCTAATCTCCCATCGTGATAGTCGCCCGCCCCACAAATCAAATGGTAATACAGTGAGAAACATCGCCATTTTCATATATATTATACAACGAACGGAACCCTGTTTACTGTAATCAAGCATAGAAATCTAGCTCATTTCATATAATGGAAGTTAGGGGAGAGGATTTGAACTCACCACCTCTCTCAGGGAAAGCTCACTTCTCAACACTGCACTGACTGGTGTTGCCGGATATACATGGGTAGTTGTGATATCAAAAGACAATTTATCACAATGATCACAAACAATGAGAGCCTGGAGGATTTTACGTTGATGGAAAGTTGTCATATTGTTCATGTATAACAGAGGAAAAATATAAATAAACTGGTCAGTCTAAGTGATCAATGGTTAGTTCAACAGTTGGGTAAAAGTGACCAAAATGGACGTGGAAATCAAGGAGGTCTTTTCCATGAGTTTCAAATATGGATGACTTATTCATCATTTAGACCCATGGCAAAGACATCATTCTCTATTTCCGAGGTCTCTGGTTCCTGTATTTCTCTAAAGTATTGACACTGAGAGACCTCATGCACAACATTACCATAAACTTGGGAAATAAAGTCATGAAACTTAGATTCCAAGAGAGCAGTGTGTTTGTTTGTTTGATTGTATCTACAAAGGATCCGTATGGTTTATAAGTCGCTTCTACCAAGAATCCTGGCAGCATGTTTGTTTGTTTTTCGTACAGAGAGGGGTAGTAAGCGTAGTGGTTAGGGCGTTTCACTTTGAATCAATCTCTGCTCTAGCCAGTATACTACCCCTGCCATTTTTTCGACAGATGCCGCCTTACAACCTTGTGTCTACGAAAGTTTCGGTAATACTTGCAATGCGGTTCTTTTATGCATTTTTTCCTCTAACTAGGCAGTGCTCCGGATGCTCTATGAATGGTCCCTATTTCGCTCCCTTCCCCACTCTGTCGTCATCCCATCATAAATACTTAACTATCCAAAGACTTAGCATACGTAGCTCATCTGTAGACGTCTGGAACCAGTGGCCTGAATGAATGGTCAATTATGTGCCTAGACTCGGTGGCTTTTTCACAGTAATGTGTTTTCCCCCCAACCTTTATAAGTAAGCTCAATCAAATTGTTGTATTAATCACATCTTTAGGCTAGCTTTGTAAGGGACCAAAAAATGGCCTAGACAACGATTACCTAGGTACTCAGCCTATAAATAAACGCATCATCCATACAAACATGAGATCCACGGTGTATATTTTCCTGGTATCTGTACAAAGGAACCACGCCGCGTCTGTTTGCCGATGGTAAAAGCGAAGGATCGATAAAATATGTTTGTTATTCGTACAAACAAAGGATCCATATAGTTTTATAAAAATGCAATTCCCGACCACCGCGAGACCTACTCGTAGACGGATGCAAATAGAGTTTGTGAGCGTAGACAGCTGAAAGGGATAATCGCCGCCTCCCTCATTTAGGTTCCCTCACTGTTAATAGATATCAGCGACGCGCCGCCGGGCAGAGTTGATTAGTGCCAAGCGGTCTGACGTATGGATTCGGCAGATAAAGCCACGGGGCCTACTAGATGCACAAAGTGCCCTAATTAACTTAGTGCCAATTATGTTCTCGCAAAATATGATATCTGAGAAGTATCGTAATCAATGGGGAGTGGATGTTGGGAGGGGTGGAGACGGCGTCGTCTTTTTGACTTTATCAACCCACATAAATCCACATAATTACAAACGTATTAAAGCGTCTGTCTGCGTGGGTAGAACCACTCGCTGTAACCGCAAGTAACGGGCGGTGCGTCGACGGCGCTTTGTCCATGAATTTGGATATTTTGTAACCACTAAATATAGATCAAAACCAACGAGCCGTTATATGTATTGGTACATATGTTGCACAATCTGCTAAATCCGTGGCAGATGGTGATTATGTGCAAGAAAATGATGAGAGAGAGCGAAGAGGTAAGCCCACACAGAGAACTCCTGAAACGTAGCCAAAGTGGAGAGGTAAGCCCACACTGAGAACTCCTGAAACATAGCCAAAGCAGAGAGGTAAGCCCACACTGAGAACTCCTGAAACATAGCCAAAGCGGAGAGGTAAGCCCACACCGACAACTCCTGAAACATAGCCAAAGCGGAGAGGTAAGCCCACACCGACAACTCCTGAAACATAGCCAAAGCGGAGAAGTAAGCCCA